>CAIGQQ010026242.1:1435794-1452827 GCA_903798035.1 Danio albolineatus | reverse complement strand
AACAATGTGCGCTAATTTAAATAAACACTGTGAATTTTGATCTCATGCTGACTTAAAAGGGACAGTTCACCCAAAAATGAATAGGCACTCGTCTTTTACTCTCTCAAGTGATTCTAAACCTTTATGAGTTTCTGTTGAACACTAAAGAAGATATTTTGAAGAATGGTGGAAACCTGTAACCATTGACTTCCATAAAAAAATACTATGGAATCTAAAAGGGAACGTTCACCCAAACATGAACATTTACTGTCATATTTACTCACCCACAGGTCATCCCAGATGTAGGTGACCTCTTTTTTCTCTCTCAGTAGAACATTAAAGCAGATTGTGAGTGATTTTGGAGATTCGTATAATGGCAGTGAATGGTGACCGGTTTATTAGATTAAAAATAAACACTCACAAAAAACCCAAATAAATAGTCATCGTTTCTGATGACAAATTGATGTCTTGTGAAGCAAAATGATCGCTCAGTGTAAGAAATTGAACATCATTTATGATATTATTAGCTTTAATCCACAGCCTCGTCAAACAGATATCAGCGCATGTGCGAATGTGGTCTGATTGTAGTTTTGGATGTCATTCGCACATATATCTGTTTGACCAGGTATCTGCAGGACTCTAACACAGAATTAAGACCAATTTTGAAGTACTGACTTTGCAATGGTGCAGCTGTTTTAAGCCATTACAGAGCGAAATCCTCGAGACCTCTGATTATGCAAGCGAAATCCCAGCAAATGTGAATTATTACAATAAAATCTGTGCTAGCGTGTGTATTATTCCGACAAAGACTATAAATTAACTTTGTTCCACCTTTGTTGTTCTGTGTGATGAGAGTAGAAGAGATTGAAGCAGATTTCACTTTACGGGGTTGGTCCGATTGCATTATTAGACCTCTGAAAAATATATTTAAGACATCTTAAGACTAATTTAGGTCTTGTTTTTCTACCATGAGATTTAAGACCTTTTAAGGATCCGCAGACACCATGATTAAAGCTAATAATGGTGTAAATAATGGTCAATTTCTTACACAAACCGACTGTTTCGCTTCACAAGACCTCAGCGTGTCTTAAGAAACCATGGCTGTTGTTTTGGACTGGTTTGTACTGTATGTGTTTATTTTGACTCTAATAAACCTGTCACCATTCACTGCCACTGTATGACGCACCAATAACCACAGATCCAGCTCAAAATCTGCTTTAATAATCTATTGATGGAGAAAACATGTCTTGAATGACCTGTGGTTACGTGTTAACAGGACATTTTCATAAGTGGGTGAACTATCCCTTTAGATTCCATAGTGTTTGTTTTTATGAAAGTCAATGGTTACAGGCTTCCAACATTCTTCAAAATATCTTCTTTAGTGTTCAACTGAAGAAAGAAACTCAATCGTTTAACGATCGACTAAATGATGACGAGTTTTCATGTTTGGGTGAACGGTTTCTTTAATACTGAGTGTGTGTGTTCAGTGACAGACTTCTTGAGCTCGTCCTCCAGCTCCTTGTTCCTCTCCTCCAGCTTTTCTTTCGTCTGTTTCAGGACCTCCATCTCTCCCTGAAGGACGTCTTTCTCGCACACCAGCTCATCCACTCGAGCGATCAGATCGTTTTTCACCACATTCAGAGCGTTCCTGCATCAAACACACACACACATGCAGCGTTCTGGAGGAGGATTGATGCACACTAAACAACCTTCTTATTTAGAGTCTCGTTTATAGTCCAAATATCGAACAATTATTAATGCTGAGATTATTAATTCTGAACAAGTTAAACCCATTGTGCTGTTTTCAGAAATAATGAGTCACAATTAAACGAGTTTTTACTTAAAACAAGCAAAATAATACGGAAGACCTAAGAGGCCAAGCATTCAAACATTTTTTATCTTTTGTTATGTCGTGATCACGACTTAATTATCTCATAATCTCGACATAACTCATTTTCTCGATATCTCGACATAATCACAACTTATTTTTTGTTTTTATTTCATTATTTAAATACTTATTTATGTATTTATTATTGTTATTATTATTATTATTATTATTAATAGCCGCTGCAGACGCGCATTCCTGCAACATGTTAAAGGTGTTAATAATATAAACAGCCATAATATAATGAGCGCAAACGGCTGTGATTAATGTACATTCATGATTATATTCATGTATATGATTATATACCATTATTTACAATAATATTCCCTCAACTGTTTCAATTTTAAAGCAACTCTATATGGCGCAAAATAAGTTGCTGCATGTCTGAGTTAAATGATGAAGATTGATGAAGATCCTGCTTCTGCTTTAATCCTTTCCACAAGTTATTTACAATTACTTTAAAATTGTGCCATATAGAGTTGCTTTAAAATGGAAACAGTTGAGGAAATATTGTTGCAAATAGTGATATATAGAATTATACATGAATATAATCATGAATGTACATTAATTACGGGCGTTTGCGCTCATAATATTATGGCTGTTCTGAACGCCTTTAACGTGTTACACGAATGCGCGTCTGCAGCTAGGCTATTCTCTCCCTGGCCAGACATCGGCCACATATTATATTATTATTGTTATTATTAATATTAATAATAGTAATAGTAATAATACTAATAATAATAATAATAATAATAATAATAAATATGTAAATAAATAAAAACAAAAAATAAGTCGTGATCACGACATAACAACTTTTTTGTTATGTCGAGATCACGAGAAAACTAGTTGTTCTGTCGAGATCATGAGATAATTAAGTCGTGATCACGACATAACAAGAGAGAAAAAATATTTTAATGCACGGCCTCTTAGGACCTCCGTAAAATAATCTGCCAATTGGGAAAGAAAAATAATCTAGCTTTCACTTTGACATAAGACTATTCTGCTGACCCGTCTGCAGATTATTTAGCTTGTTTTAAAGAAAAACTCACTTAATTTTGACATTTTATTTTAAAAAACCAAGAGAATATTATCTTGATTCAAGTATCTTTGCATATTTTGACTACAGAATTAGACAAAAACCCTAATAAATAACAAAGAAAAGCCTTTTTACAGTGTTTATGTAAAGGTTTATCAGGACTTTACTTCGTACTTCATCAAAATATTAATGACAGCTTCATGAACCATTAAAAGCTTTACAAATCTTTGCAGTACTTGAGAGCGCATGTCAAATTAGCATACTCTAGATTGACGTTACTCATCAAGGTTTCGAAACATTCTGAAAATTCAATAGTTCTCCACTAGGGGGTGATCTGTCATTCATTCATTTTTCTTCAGCTTTCCTCATTTTTTATCCTGAATGAATCTTGTTTCTGAATGAATCATTTGAGTCAATGATTCAATGATCAATTCATAAAGAATCAATCCGTTCAGAATCAGCTGTTTTGAAAGAATTGCTTGAATTGACACAGTTAGCAGCACAATACTGATCAACACTGTTATTTAAACAGTAATTATGGCTAAGAACAAAATGTTTTGTTGTTCTTTGTAAAGATTTAGTAACATATAATTCACACGCAAATTACTCTCATGAACTGGTTCTTTTTAACCGATCATTAAGACTCAAAAGGGCAGCACAATGGCTCAGTGGTTAGCACTGTCGCCTCACAGCAAGAAGGTCGCTGGTTTGAGTCTCGGCTGGGCCAGCAGGCGTTTCCATGTGGAGTTTGCATGATCTCCCCGTGTTGGTGTGGGTTTCCTCCGGGTGCTCCGGTTTCCCCCACAGTCCAAACACATGCGCTATAGGGGAACTGGTGAACTAAATTGGCCGTAGTATATGAGAGTGTGTGTGTGTGTGTGTGTGTGTGTGTGTGAATGAATGTGTTTGAGTGTCCCCCAGTACTGGGTTGCAGCTGGAAGGGCATCCACTGTGTAAAACATACGCTGGAATAGTTGGTGGTTCATTCCGCTGTGGTGACCTCTGAAATAGAGACTAAGCTGAAGGAAAATGAATGAATGAAGACTCAAAACTCAGTGAATAATTAGTGTGAATTGCTCTGATGACTCACTGAATCAATGAATCTGACTCACCAAACCAACATGAAATCTGAATTAAACCAGGGATCGACTACTTTATGAAACAAATGTTTCCTTAAATCAAGATGGACTTACTTGAGGACCAAAATAACTAATTATCAAGTCTGGTTTACTTAATAAACTTAAGTTTGGGCTTATAAGGCCTATTTACTGTATAAATATCAGCTAAACCGTCTTAATTTTGCAGAAAACGAGACTTTATTATAACTTTTTGCACTGGATTTGATTGTATCTTGATATCAGCCTATATATATATTTGGTCTTGTTTTTGCATGAGACTATAGAAATCTAAACATGTCTTCAAATAAGAACTGGAGTCTCGTGTCTGCAGTATTTCCTATACAACACCAGATGGCAGCAGAAGCACAGTATATATTTACATTATATGGAGGCTCACTGCACTAAACCACACGACATCATAGCTGCGTCCCAAATCGCATACTTGTGCACTATTCTACGCCATTTTGCAGTATAAATAGTGTGATAAGTGCGTTCACACTGAAAACTCTAACAATAATAAGTGCACTTTAATGACCCGGATGATGCACTCGTTCAGCCGGTAAACTGAAGTGTGTAATGATGGACACTTCACACACTCAACGACCGCAGCTTTGTGCACGTAACGGAAGAGGCGGAGCTATCGTGCGTGAAAGCAACCTGTGAAACCTGTGAAATCGTACCTGTGAAAGCAAATTTCTCCTACGAGAGTGATTATAGCGCCTCCCGATGGTGAATGCGGTTATTCTCATGCAGGTATTATTTGGAATTTTGGTCATTTATTTCACTAATTGGGCGACTGTCAAACACCATCAAGGAAACGTTTTGAACTTCCGCTTAGTAAAAAAGCCATTAGTGCTCCATTTGGGACAGCACTACATACATATACTCTGCTGTTGAGTGTGTTAGTGCATAAGTACATAGTGCATAAGTGCATAGTGTATAGTGTGTCATTTGGGACGCAGCTCATGACTCACTTTGTCTCCAGCAGCTGTGTGTTTTCATGGATCAGGTGTTCGACTTCACGGCCCATTCCTGCAACACAGAACACATTCACTTTGATGCACATTAAACCCAAACACACACTCTGAAAAGCCTGACAATGCGGATTGCACTGTTTATGAAATGTTCAAACGGTTAAGAAATGATTCTTACCGAAGAGATTAAGATCTAACATTGGCATGCAAACCAAACAAAAGAGAAATAAAGAAGAAACGGCAGAAAAAAAAGGTCAGAGAATATCAAAAACAAATAAAAGACAATATATTACAAAGGACATACAAACAAAGCTGTATCCTCTTCATATGCAAACACAATAAAGCATCAATAGTATTAATTCCATGCAAATCTGAATTTTTATGAGCCTTTAAAAGTTACTAGTAAATTTAATATACCTTTTAATAATCAACTTTGCTGTTAAACCATCACAATTAATCTCCTACATGCTTTTATGTCATCAAAACATATTAAAATCTCTCCAAAAGTGTTTAACTCAGAGTTTTCTGCTAAAAACTGTTCACAAATGAACTTTCGCTAAGAAATATAGAGAGAGGTCTTAAGCTGAGAGTGGGGGCGGAGCTGGGCTTGCTGCTATGGATGATGTCATCATGCTCATTAACTATGCATACAGTGACTGGCTGATTCGAAGCGGGAGGAGTCAGGGATTTATTCATGCCTGTGCTGATATATTCAAATATAGGTGTCAAAATAAAAATATCCCCACATTTGAAATAAAGATTTTAAAATGCATCCAGAGTGCTTTCTAAAATTATGTTTAGTTTAATTCTGTTTTAATTAACTTTTTTTAGGAGACATACATTTTAAAAAGCCTCATTAGATTCTTGTTGCTGGACACTAGTCGCAACGCACCTAATGAGAATACTTTGGATAACAACAATAGGACAAAGGAAAGAAGAAAAAAAAGAGAGAAGAGCAAACATACACACCAGAAAACTCGTCTGGGGGACAGAAAAGCCACAAATGAAGCGGCACAAACATGAGGAAAGAATAAAGTGGAGAATAAAGACTTTAAACATGACCATGATGAACAGTGACTGATGACTGACAATGACACAAAGGAAAAAACGCACACATACACACACACACACACACACACACACACACACACACACACACACACACACACACACACACACACACACACACACGCCCATGCACGCACACTTTATTTTAGTTACAAATTTTATTTTGATTAATCTATCATCATTATTTATTAATAAATAAATTATTTATTTATTACACATATTTTTACAAAGCAAGGGAACAATATATGATTAAAAAATTGCCATCTAGTGTATCATTTCATAACCATTATAATGATAACCATATCATTCAGAATCATGAATTAATCATTAATCATACAGTATCATAAAATACTCAGTATATATATATATATATATATATATATATATATATATATATATTTATAAAATCAGCATTCAGCAAATAAACATATAAATTACATATAAAGGTACACATCTATATAGTTTTAATCAAGTCTCTAAATATTTAATAAACCTCAAATTAGCACTATTTGGTCACAATAAGATTGCAAATGTACAGGTTTACCAGATAGAATATTGAAAAAAGCCTGAATATTGCTCTTCTTTCGTGAAAACAAGATTGCGCTTGTTTACAAATTCCTCGTATGTGTGAACAAATTGCTCGTATGTGTGAACATACCTGGCAATAAAGCTCTTTCTGATTCGGATTCGGATTATTTGACATATTATTGGTAATGCTTTATTTTAGAGTCCACTTTTCAGTTATATTTTTCTTCTAGAGGGAGTCTCATTTCTTTCGTTTGGCTAGAATACAACATTATTTGTAATTAAAATGTAAAAACTAAGGTCAATAATATTACCTTTTTTTTATTGGCTACAGAAACCTGCCTAATTAACATAGTTAAAGGGACAGTTCTCCCAAAAATGAAAACGTCTTCACTATTTAATTCTCTCTTAAGTGGTTATAACCTTTATACGTTTCTTTCTTCTGTTGAACACAAAAGAAGATAATTTGAAGAATGTTGGAAACCTGTAACCATTGACATTCATAGTGGAAAAAAAAGAAACATTCTTCAAAGTATCTTCTTTTGTGTTCAACAGAAGAAAGAAACTCTTAAAGGTTTGGAACAAGTAAAGGGTGAGTATATGATCACAGAATTTTCATTTTTTTGCGTGAACTATCCCTCTAAGCCAATTAAATCTTACCCAGCAGATCGGCTCCCTCATCCACGTCCCCGATGAGGTCATTTCCTGCGGACGAGAGCTCCTCGAACAGAGAGTCAGTGTTGCGGTCAAACGCCATGTTCTCGATGCCTTTAGTGGGAGTGCTGGACAGAGATAGATGACAGGGACAATTAAACTAAAGTTTATTTGTAGAGTGCATTACACAATAATTATCACGTAATTACACAACAACCAACATCAGAAAAGTTAAAGGTGCTTTGAAATGTGCAATTTTTAGTTCAGTGTTTGACAATCTCAGGTGAAACATACACAGAGGGCGGGACATAAAGCAGCCCCTGCCCTTTTTAAAAAGCAGCCAATAGATGAATTACCATGTTTGTAAACATTCAGGATGCACGTGCAGCGAGGTTGCAGAAAACAACCGGGATCGATAGCATTTACAGCGAGGGAATGACATCCGATGCGGTACAGAGTTTGTTGTTGTCTTAGAAATAAGTTATATTGATTCCATATTATACATATTATTTACATAATGCCTTCAGCGTATTATAACAGCTCGTCACCCAGTGATAAGCACAGTTATTCTGCAAAATTAACGTTAAAGTGAGCAGCGTTCGTCTGACAGGTCCATTTGCGATACCAGCACCTTCCCAATGGATAAGACGAAATGGCTGAGCGTCCAGCCCGAAATATACAACTATCTCAGTGAAACTCCAAGTGTGCTTTCATTTCATTTTGGGAAGATGACACCTTTGAAATAAATATAAAAACAGCAGATTTCCCTTCCTTACCATTACAGGTGCTATCACCGCTCCTATGCAATCCTCAATCCTCAATCTAATAATATACTTCTATATTATTATATATAATAATAGTAATAATAACATCTAAACATGTCGATCTTAGGGGGGTTTTCTTTTAAACACAACAAATTTTGTCTTAAATGAGCACAAAAACTTAGGAAGGCAATCGACTGCTCTCATTAATAAATCTGTGAGTTTTTAAAGTGACACGTCTGTTTTTTAATGCAACCAAATGAGAAATCTAAAGAAGAGATTCATTTGCTCTTTAATCAGAATGTTTTAATTATACAGCGAAGAAACAGTTCATGAGATCTGATTCAATTTCTTTATAACAGCTATTAATTTCAATTTCTATTTCTAATGTGTTTAATTGATTTGCAGATTTAAAAAAAAAAATTTATGTTATCTTTTGTAGATAATATTAATAATAAACATATTACTGACCATTTAGTAAACTAGGGATTTATTTTTTGTTTTTTGGGGCTGGTGGGGGGGGGCGGGTGGTACTCCTTATACTACCCAATGTTGACAGGTATGATCTAGATCAGAGGTGCCCAAACCTTTTCTTATGAAGGGCCAAAAAGCAAAGTTGATGGAGGTAAGTGGGCCAAAGGCAAATATAAGAGGGGGGGGGGGGGGGGGGTGTGTAAGTTTTCTGGGGAATAAGTTATCTGGGGTAACTTGCCATGGGTAATTTCCTAATTCATTTAATAATGTTTAAAAATGACTAGAAAACATTGCTTTATATTAACTAATACAGTATTTATTTTTTACATTTTATAATGAACTTATTACAGTAAAAACAAATCAATCTAATTTATAAGAAAATTACACTCGTTTTGGCCTTGATTTGCTTGCTGATGTCTTCTTCACAGTCCTCTGACCGTCGAGTGACAGCATTTACATTTAAACAAAAATCTGATTCATTTACATTTAATTGAAACATTTAATCTGTTTGATTTTTTTGTATCTCAGCAATAAAACAAACAAAAAAAGTTTACGTCAAATTAGAAATGACGGCCTCTGTGTTAAAGGCATCCACCCAAACCCTTTCCATAATACTCACTCTCCTCTCAGATGGGCCAAATCAAAGGTTACAATGGGCCAACTTTGGGCCGCAGGGCGTACTTTGGGCATCTCTGATCTAGGTGGTTTATGTGTAATATGTGCACTGTTGGCATTTTAACTGAACAAATAAGAGATACAAATGTTTATATAAACTGATTTATAATCGGGTGGCTTTACCGGTTACTGTAAAGTCCTGTATGTTTATGACCATAAGAGAACAGCGACTGGTTGGATATGGCCTGTTTTAATGCCTAGATGTTTTAATGCATACAGATCTGTAGCTTAAGATCTGTATTTGTGTACTGCTTAAGATCTTGTGGTTCTCTGATATTAATCTACTGTATATAATATCTAGGCATGGACCGGTATAAGATTCTGACAGTATGATAACCTTGGATAAAAATATCACGGTTTCACGGTATTGTGTTTACTACTGTAAAATATATTCTTTTTAAATGTCTGGCTGAAAAACGACAACTTTTTCCCATATGGATACAATATATTTTATTTTGAGAAACATTTGAAATATTTTGGAGCAGTAAACATGTCAGGCTGAATAATTCAAGTGAATCATTGACTTCTGATATTTTTTCAACCAGATACTAATGACATGCGTAACAGTGCGTGAGTGATGCTGATGTACCTGGACCCTTTGCATCCGCTCAGCTCCATGTCCAGCTCAGGTGTGGACTCAATGATGGCCTGCACCTCCGACCGCTCGCCATTCACACTCTGCTCGGCTCCTGGGCACACACACACATCTTACACCATTTATACAGTCAAACTTATGCACTTTTAAGGTGCAATGTTTAAAACTTTGAACAAATCCACAAAAAAATATATTTAATTTAAAGGGCACCTATTATGCAGAAATCATGATTACAAGGGGTTTAAACACAGGTGTGCGTCAGCAGTGTGTGAGTATCTCCAGCCTCTAATGCTGAACATGAGTCAATTGTATTTGTTCTAATCAGGAAACACTTTGATTGACATTCTCTCTTTGTACGTGTCATCAGAGGGGGAAAGCCCCGCCCACTATTGCCCATCTCTCCCTCATTAGCATAAACAGCAGCCCTGAGTGAGAAGCAGCCGTCTGTCCATTAGCCATTAGAGTGTTTGAGCTGCTGAAGATAACGTCAGCATAGACTCAGAGGATTATAGATGTGGAGTTTGAGATGAACAGCGACAGGAGTCTCCATAGACTGACAGAAGCATGAAGCACACACTGTAGCACACCTGACCAGCACTGACAACACACACACTGCTGCTTTACAGCTGCCGCTATGCTGATGCATATGCATTTATAGCTCCGCCCTCTTCTGAAAACAGCACAAACTCATTTGCATTTAAAGCGACAGTCACCAAAATGCCACAATTAGGATCAAAGCCATTCAGAGAGCTAGAAAGCATTATCTGTGTGGTATATGGAGCTGAAACTTTACAACACACACTCTAGAGACATCAGAGACTAATTTTACATCTTACAAAAAGGGACATAAAAGGTTTCATGCACTATTATGAAGATAATAATCGTTCGCTATATTGGGCAGTGGTGGTGAATGGGTACCGACTGACCTGTGGCCTGTGTTTCTGAAGCCGCGTCTTCCTGAACGCCGATGTTTTTGCTGCTGTCTGGTTTATTACTGCTGGAGTCCAGATTTGGGTTCAACCCCTCGGTCTCCTCTGGCAGTGCATGGGAAGCGGGTTCAGTGCTGGGTTTACACTCGCCTCCACCCACACCAGACAGCTCATCCTGAAACACACACATTCACACTATATACGATAGACCTGGATAAACATGGTCATATCCAGTATACAGGGGAAGAGAAAATTATTCATTTTTTCCACATATTTCCCAAGCGATGTTTAACAGAGCAAGAACATTTTATTAGTATGTTTTTATGCTGGAGAAAGTTTTATTTAATCGAATTTAATCGAATGTAATAAAATCAAATAAATCTAAATACAAAATTAAATTAGAAAAATCTAATTAAAATCAAAGAAAAATGTTTTTTTAGAAATAAAATAAAAATAAATAAAAATAAATTTAAATTAAATAAAAAACTAAAGAAATAAACTAAAGAAAAGAATAAATAAAAAAATAAAATTATTTTAAAAATCACACTTCACGAGGGTGAATAATTTCATCTTCAGCTGTACACAGTCACTGACCACACATATGTGCTAATTGAGACTGTAAAAAGGATGAATGAGGACTAATGCAACAATTCATCTCCAGAAACAGCTCTGCACACCGTGCTACAAACATGCTGCATGCAGATATTTATTATGCACAATAAACAAATGATATAAACCAGATTATTGGTATATTATTGGTACACACAGCAAAGATATGCATTACTGCTCGAAGGTTTGGGTTAAGCATAAACGTTAAGTTCTTTTTACTTATCAAATATCAATCAAATAATCCTAAATAAACAATATTATAGGTAAATATGAAGTAGCTGACATTTTCAACACGAATAATACACTGTAAAAATAGCTGTCTAAATTATTAAATGAAGTTAAAGTAACATAAAAAAACATCTATTGTTGTGACTTATATATCATTTTACAGTGGAATAAAAAAAGTTTCTTAGTGATCAAATCCTCATATTAATATCATTTCTGAAGGATCACGTGACGCCAAATATGCAAAATAAATCAGCTTTACATCACAGAAATAAAATTATTATTAATTAAAAAAAAAGCAGCATATTTGAACTGTAAAGCTTTTACTATTTCTGTATTTCTTTGATAATTTAATGCAACATTGGTGAAGACTTGAATTAAAAAAATAAACTAAAATGCACAGACCCGAATTTGGAACAGCAAATGGATTTTAGAAAGACGACAACACACAATTAGATTCATTTTTGGTCTATTTTGAATATTATGCTTTAAAAACTCCAATAAAGAGTAAAAATAGAGAAACAATGAACAGAAAAACTAAACAAATATAACTTAGTTGTATAATAAATACAACTAGATATTACTACAAACTTAGAAACAGGGGTGGATTTGACCAATAAGCGAAGTAAGCAGCTGCTTAGGACCCCAGGAAATTTAGGCGCCCCTCAATAAATACCTAGAAGTATAAATGACACCTATAGCATTGCTTTCTATCATATTTTGTACAGCCAGGGTCTAACAAATAAAAATGTTAAAGTAATTATAACCTGTAGGCAAATTTGTCTTACACTCCAAACCACGGAGCAGTCCAGCAGTCAAATCAGGGAAAGATTTAGATTTAAAACAATTTATTTATTTATTTGTTTGTTTATTCATTTATTCATTTGTTCAATTGTTCGTTCGTTCGTTTATTTATTCGTTTGTTTGTTTGTTCATTCATTTATTCATTCATTCATTCGTTTGTTTGTTTGTTTATTCATTTATTCATTCATTCATTCATTTGTTTGTTTGTTTGTTCATTTATTTATTCATTCTTGTTTGTTCATTTATTTATTTATTTATTTAGTTAGTTATTTAGTTTTTTGTTTGTTTATTTATTTATTTATTTATTTATTTATTCATTTCTTTATTTGTTTGTTTATTCATTTATTCATTCATTTATTTATTTATTTATTTCTTCGTTCGTTCGTTTTATTCATTCATTTATTTATTTATTTATTTATTTATTTATTCATTTGTTCGTTCGTTTATTTATTTATTTATTTATTTATTCATTTGTTTGTTTGTTTATTAATTTATTTATTTATTTATTTTTTTTAAAATTTTTTATTTATTTATTTGTTTGTTTATTCATTCATTCGTTCATTCGTTTGTTCATCTATGTGTTTATTTATTTATTTATTAAGTAATTTGTTTATTTATTTATTCGTTTGTTCATTCATTCATTTATTTTGTTACTTAGCTATGAATTCATTTTAAGAATATTATTGTGAGATATTGTATTAAGATGAAACATAGAAAAGGAGATTGAGGGATGTAGGAAAAACTACAAAGGGTGCATTTTAGGACTGTCGGGCCCCATGGCTAGAGTTGCTAAGGGCCCTCAAATCCCTAAATCCTGCTTAGAAATATTCCAGGTTATCGTTCACCAGTGATTTTTTAAAAACCTGAAGCACTTTAAAGCCATTTCAGCTTTAGAAATGATACAAAAGCCACATAACATGATAGATTAACCAGGAATATTGCAAGTGACACTGCAAGCATTGACACAAACCCCACAGATGCTGCCTGCAACCATTTACTAACATGTAAACAAGAGAAAAAGACCAAAGATGGTTTGATTTCAGATGGTTTTGGTTGCAGTCAGCAGTTTGTGGACTATAAATACAAATGCAAAGAAATGCTTCACTATTGACTCCAAAGTCAGCACACTACACAGTACACACACTACACAGCACGGCGTATGAGAACTGCAGGACTATCAGAACAGGGCTGCACAATACTGTATATCGAATTAATATTGCTATAGTAGTGCGATAGTGGTTGAAATAGTCATATTACGGAGAGGAGCAATATATTAATTGTATTTAAGCTTTAACTTGCATAGGAGGTTTATCCAAATAGAGTCGTATTATTTTTAGCTCCGCCTCCCTGAATAGGCTCTGTTCTGCTATTGGCTGGACATGAAAATAAACACTGGAGTAAAACAGCCAATCGGAATCTAAATATATGGTTTAGTCTAATTAGATTTAGTTAGTTAAAGTCAAAATAACTACATTTTTATTTATTTTGAAAATATTTCACAAGTGCATATTTTTAAATACTTTTAATAACACATTTATAATAACTATTGTCTTTTGTCTTGACCATGATGACAGCACATAATATTAGACTAGATATTATTCAAGATACTAGTATTCAGCTTGAAGTGACATTTATTAAAGGCTTAACTAGATTAATTAGTCATTGGTAGGCCCACACGGAATCTGAGATTTCTAGCCCATCATTGAGTCTATTTAGTGTGTAAACGTGTGTAAATTTGTTTATTCAGTTTTTAAAATAATTTCACTAATATTATTGTGATATAATAATAGTAATATTAAAATGTTCATTTGATTTATGTACAAGACTGTTTGCACAGTAATATTTTCTGTCTCTTAGTATGAGATCTAGATAGATTTGCACTGTAAACATTAAATAAATGTTAAAAATGTATTTTTTTTATTTCATATATTAAGTTTTTAGTTATGATACTGCTAAAACCATTCCGCATAAATCAGCAGATTGATTTACAAAATTGCCCACAGAAATAGCAAAAAATGTCCGCAGATTCTGTCTGGCCCTGGTTATTGGACTGTGGACAATCGGAAAAAAAATCATTTCTTATGGGCGCAAATAATAATAACCACAGCAGTATTTATATTTATTTAATTATTTATTTATTTAAATACTTATTTAAAGGTTATTTATTTAAAACTGCTTTTATTCCACTCAAATTAAAGAAAAAAGACTTTCTGCAAATGAAAAATATTATACAAAATATTGTGAAAATGTACTTGCTCTTAAAGATTTGTTGTGAAATATTTTAAAAAGACAAATAATTTTGTCTTCAACTGTACATCAAATAATAATAATAATAATAATAATAATAATAATCATAATTACAAAAACGAACAAATTAATAATAATAATAAATGTGTAATATTTCCGCAGTATGGTGCAGCCCTGTATCAGACGCTCTACCTGACTGGAGACGCTCCAGCGGGACTCCAGATTCTCCAGACGACTCTTAGCCTCCGCCTCCAGCTGACCACAGACAAACACAGATCACCCAGTGTGTGTGAATATAACAGTCAAACACAGCAAACACGCAGCAAACAGCACCATGACCAAGTGTGAATATAATGTAATGTGGATTAATATGGTGCATGTATCATGTATGGCCAAACACCCAAAGCGCTTCACAGTCATGAGGGGGGTCTCTCCACACCACCACCACCCTAAGCATAAAACTAAGCAGTAAATATGAATGCTGTTGTTTATCTGGGATCAACACTGAACCGTGGCATATTGTAAAGCCGGTTTCCTCCAGCTTTTCGGATAATGACATGTTTTATTAATGTGACTTTTCACACAGCGCTACACCTGCTGATCCAGAGCTAAAAAAAGATCCAAAACCCTCAATAAAACCACTGGGTTATGAACAAACACATGCACAGGACTGATATGCTCTGGAGTCCAGTTTGTAAAACACAAAAACAGAGCTCAGCATAAATGAGTTCAGGCTTGCGAGTGTTTCAATTGAGTATTTGTGTACATATCTCAGTAAATATAGACATTTATTTTCTGTTTTTGTTTCTGTCAGCTTTGTGTTTAAAGTGTTAATAAACTATTACAGCTTACAACAATGTTTTGTTTGTAATTTATACGTTTTTAGGCATGTAATAAGTGGGATAAAGTACATCCCGACGGCAGAATAAAGCCTTCAGTCTGCTGATAAACCTTTATTCTGCCATGACAAAGAACTTATAATTATATTATTTATATATTACATGCACTCACACACATATATACACTCTGTCTCTCTCACAAACATGCACGCTCACACACACAGTCTCAGAAACACACTATTTGCAGGATGCTCTGCAGCTCTCCGAGGTCTCCATTGGAGTGTGTTTAACTGAGGAGAGGCTGACAGCAGCTCGGAGCGTATGCAGAGAAATGCAGAGTCACACACACACAAAGGCCGTCTGTTTCAGCCCACAGTGTGCGTCTGATGGAGCCGTTGTGTTTCTGAAGCTCTGATGACTCATCAGTCTTATAATGACTCTCACTGATCAAACATTAAAGGGCCATGAAACACCAAAACACATTTTTTGGGCTGTTGACAGTCATATATGTGTCCCACGCTGCTATAAACACTATTAGGACACATATAATTGACTAAAAAGTGAAAATTGGTTGTTTTTGCGTTATTTCGAGCAAATTCGTTCTTCCGGTTTGAAACGAATTTTTGTGGCTGCGTCACGCCGTTGAGGTCTTTGCATGTGGTCCAGCGTGTAGAGTGGACGTCTACCCGGAAGCGAACAAATTGACGTCAGTCAGCGTGCTGTATTAATTCATGACATGGCCTTTGTTCAAACCAATCAGAGCGCTCTATTGTGTATGACGCGGAGCTTCATCAATATGCATGAACTACATAAACAGGAAGTGTTTGCCTGTGACAAGTTTCAAACGGCAGAGAGACGCTACGTTTTGTCGCCAGCCGAGAGGATTGGTTTGTCGGTGTTGCGTTGATAAATGTGCCGCAACAAAGTATTTGTTTTCATTTCCCCGAGATGAGAGTAAAGCTCGCGTGTGGACCCAAGCAGTTGGAATACAGTGGTGTATTACCACGCGTCATATATACGTTTGCAGAGAACATGTCACCTGATCGGTAAGTAGGCGTCTAGTGGTGTTTGTTTGTTGATGAAGATGGCAAA
Organism: Danio albolineatus; assembly: GCA_903798035.1. Lineage (NCBI taxonomy): Eukaryota > Metazoa > Chordata > Actinopteri > Cypriniformes > Danionidae > Danio > Danio albolineatus. The sequence continues at coordinate 1,436,338 of CAIGQQ010026242.1, read as the reverse complement.
GTTAGTTGGTTTCGTCTGCAATACTCTTTCAGTGTTTAAAGACAGACCTTAGTCAAATGATTAGAACTGTTGCTGAGTTTACAGCACGTTAATATCACTACAGTATTATAGACTGAAGAATCCGTGTAAAGTGTAAACATCTTAATCAAACGATTACTGTCGTGTAGATTTTTCGCCGCATTTAGTGACAGATTAGTCTATACACACACGGCTTTCTGACGCTGCCTACCGAGTGCATTTAGTTACCGAGAAATGCAGGATTTATTTTCCTGAAATATGCCGTGCGTTTCAAATACTCCATTAAATATGCACTCCTTCAGCAGTTACTAACATTTAATATCTGGTTTGTCACGGGGGACACGCAGGAAATGTTCGTGAATAAACGTTAAAGTGCCAAACTGCAATTAAAGTCCACGAATTAATAATTTGGCAAATAATTAGATGACTGAAGTCCATGTGAACAGTCCCTGTATTTCTCACCCTGCGTCTGCGCGCGCGTGTGTGTGTGTGTGTGTGTGTGTGTGTGTGTGTGTGTGTGTGTGTG
>CAIGQQ010026242.1:1351884-1368460 GCA_903798035.1 Danio albolineatus | reverse complement strand
TAATAATAATAATAATAATAATAATAATAATAATAATAATAATAATAATAATAATAAATATGTAAATAAATAAAAACAAAAAATAAGTCGTGATCACGACATAACAACTTTTTTATAAAAATAATCTAGCTTTCACTTTGAGATAAGATTATTCTGCTGACCCGTTGGCAGATTATTTAGCTTGTTTTAAAGAAAAACTCACTTAATTTTGACATTTTATTTTTAAAAACCAAGAGAATAGTATCTTGATTCAAGTATCTTTGCATATTTTGACTACAGAATTAGACAAAAACCCTGATAAAGAATAAAGAAAAGCCTTTTTACAGTGTTTATGTACAGATTTATCAGGACTTTTCTTCATACTTCATCAAAATACTAATGACTGCTTCATTCATTCATTCATTCATTCATTTTCTTTTCGGCCTAGTCCCTTTATTAATCCGGGGTCGCCACAGCGGATCGAACCGCCAACTTATCCAGCATTTGTTTTACGCAGCGGATGCCCTTCCAGCCACAACCCATCTCTGGGAAACACATCCATACATTCTCATTCACACGGACAATTTAGCTTACCCAATTCACCTGTACCGCATGTCTTTGGACTGTGGGGGAAACCGGAGCACCCGGAGGAAACCCACGCAACCACGGGGAGAACATGCAAACTCCACACAGAAATGCCAACTGGCCTAGCTGGGGATCGAACCAGCGACCTTCTTGCTGTGAGGCGAACGTGCTAACCACTCGGCCACCGTGGCGCCCATGACTGCTTCATGAACCATTAAAAGCTTTACAAATCTTTGCAGTACTTGAGAGCGCATGTCAAATTGGCGTACTCTAGATTGACGTTACGTCATCAAGGTTTCGAAACATTCTGAAAATTCAATAGTTCTCCACTAGGTGGTGATCTGTCATTCATTCATTTTTCTTTTGCTTTTCTCATTTTTTATCCTGAATGAATCTTGTTTCTGAATGAATTATTTGAGTAAATGATTCATTGATCCATTCATAAAGAATCATTCCGTTCATGAATGAATCAGCTGTTTTGAAAGAATTGCTTGAATTGGTGCAGTTAGCAGCACAATACTGAGCAAAACTGTTAGAACAGTAACCTCATAACAGTATTTATGGCTATGAGCAAAATGTTTTGTTGTTCTTTGTAAATATTGCACACGTCTAATGTTCGGTAACATATAATTCTCATGAACTAGTTATTTTTAACCAATCATTAAGACTCAAAAGGGCAGCACGATGACTCAGTGGTTAGCACTGTGTCCACACAGCGATAAGGTCGCTGGTTCAAGTCTCAGCTGGGTCAGTTGGTGTTTCTGTCTGGAGTTTGCATGTTCTCCCCGTGTTGGTGTGGGTTTCCTCCGAGTGCTCCGGTTTCAAGTCCAAACACATGCGCTATAGGGAAACTGATGAACTAAACTGGCCCTAGTGTATGAGTGTGTGTGTGTGTGTGTGTGTGTGAATAAGTGTGTATGAGTGTCCCCCAGTACTGGGTTGCAGCTGGAAGGGCATCCACTGTGTAAAACATATGCTGGAATAGTTGGTGGTTCACTCCACTGTGGTGACCCTTTGAAATAAAGACTAAGCTGAAGAAAAAAGAATGAATGAATTAAGACTCAAAAGTCAGTGAATAATTAGTGTGAATTGCTCTAATGACTCTAATGAATCAAATGAATCTGACTCACCAAACCAACATGAGATCTGAATTAAACCAGGGATCTACTACCTTAAGAAACAAATGTTTCCTTAAATCAAGATGCACTTACTTGAGAACCAAAATAACTAATTATTAAGTCTGGTTAACTTAATAAACTTAAGTTTGGGCTCATAAGGCCTATTTACTGTATAAATATCAGCTTAACTGTCTTAATTTTTCCAGAAAACAAAACTTTATTACAACATTTTGCACTGGATTTGATTGTATCTTGATTTCAGAATGCTTATATATTTGGTCTTGATTTCGCATGACTATAAAGATCTAAACATGTCTTTGAGCAAGAACTGGAGTCTTATGTCTGCTGTTTTTCCTTTACAACACCAGATGGCAGCAGAAGTTGAGTATGTATATGAAGGATTACTGCACTAAACCACACATCATGACTCACTTTGTCTCCAGCAGCTGTGTGTTTTCATGGATCAGGTGTTCGACTTCACGGCCCATTCCTGCAACACAAAACACATTCACTTTGATGCACATTAAACCCAAACACGCATCTCTAAAAAGCCTAACAATACGGATTGCACGGTTTATGAAATGTTCAAACGATTAAGAAATGATTCTTACCGAAGAGATTAAGATCTAACATTGGCATGCAAACAAAAACAAAAGAGAAATAAAGAAGAAACGGTAGAAAAAAAAGGTCAGAGAATATCAAAAACAAACAAAAAGACTTTACATTACAAAGGGAATACAAACAAAGCTGTATCCTCTTCATATGCAAACACAATAAAGCAACAATAGCATTAATTCCATGCAAATCTGAATTTTTATGAGCCTTTAAAAGTTACTAGTTAATTTAATATACCTTTTAATAATCAACTTTGCTGTTAAACCATCACAATTAATCTCCTACATGCTTTTATGTCATCAAAACATATTAAAATCTCTCCAAAAGTGTTTAACTCTCCTAAAAACTGTTCACAAATGAACTTTCGCTTAATATAGAGAGAGGTCTTAAGCTGAGAGTGGGGGCGGGGCTGAGCTTGTCGCTATGGATGATGTCATCACGCTCATTAACTATGCATACAGCTGATTCGAAGCGGGAGGAGTCAGAGATTTATTCATAGAAAGTTCATGCTGACATATTCAAATATAGGTGTCAAAATAAAAACATCCCCACATTTGAAATAAAGATTTTAAAATACAGTGAACAGTGCTTTCTAAAATTATGTTTAGTTTAATTCTGCTTTAATTACATTTTTTTAGAAGTCATACATTTAAAAAAAGCCTCTCATTAGATACTTGTTGCTGGAAACTAGTCGCAATGCACCTGATTAACAACAATAGGACAAGAGAAGAAGAGAGAAGAGCAAACATACACACCAGAAAACTCGTCTGGGGGACAGAAAAGCCACAAATGAAGCACCACAAACATGAGGAAAGAATAAAGTGAAGAATAAAGACTTTAAACAAGATGAACATGATGAACAGTGACTGATGACTGACAATGACACAAAGGAAAAAGGCACACGTGCACTCATAGAAACATGCACATCTGATGATCTACTTTCAACATCCTAACTAAATTTTGGTTTAATATTGAATTTGTTTTAGTCGTTAGATTATTATTAAAACTGTTTTAATAAAGCAAGGGAACAATATTAATAAAATAATTCTCTTCTTATTACTTGTAATGATAAAATACTCTCATATATATACTCAGCATAAATCTAAAATGGCATACAAACAGAAATTATATACACAGAATACATCTATATAATTGAAACAAGCTCTGAATATTTAACAAAGCTCAAATTAGCCCTATTTGGACACAATACGAATCTAGATGTACATAGTTTTACAAGACAAAAGCCTGAATTTTGCTTTTGTTTTGTGAAAGTTAATAGAAAACAGGGTTCCGGTTATATTGTTCTCTTAGAGAGAGAGTCTTACTTCTATTAGTTTGGCTCGAGTACATAATTACTCCTAATAAAAATGCAAAAACAACTAGTCAATATGATTACATTTTAATCTACAGGCTAAAACCGTTAAAATCTAACAAAACTCACAATTTAATTCTCTCTTAAGTGGTAATAAACTTTTATACGTTTCTTTTTTCCACCGAATACAAAAGAAGATATTTTGAAGAATGTTGGAAGCCTGTAATCGTTGACATCCATAGTCAAAATATCTTCTTTAGTGTTCAAAAAGGAAGGGGTGAGTAAATTACAGAATTTGAATACTATCCCTTTTAACCCTGGCATCAGATAGATCGTCTTACCCAGCAGATCGGCTCCTTCGTCTACATCCCCGATGAGGTCATTTCCTGCGGACGAGAGCTCCTCGAACAGAGAGTCAGTGTTACGGTCAAACGCCATGTTCTCGATGCCTTTAGTCGGAGTGCTGGACAGAGATAGATAAGGAAAATTAACTCAAGTTTATTTGTAAAGTGCTTTAAACAGTAATTCACATTCCAAAGCAGTTTTATAAAAGGCGTGTGCTGCTGCACTGCAATCGAAATCAGAAAAGGAGCTGTGCATAGGCTGGACAGTATAGAAACAATTTCATCCTTTCCAAAAAGGTGATGTCCATGTGTAGAATAATGCTCTGTTCGCTGGTTGCCCAGCCTCCTCTATTAACAAACTTCAGCTAGTACAAAATGCAGCCGCCAGAGTTCTTACCAGGTCTAGAAGATATGATCATATCACCCCAATTTTATCCAAGTTTCAGATTGAGTTTAAAATATTGCTTCTCGCCTATAAAGCATTAAATAATCGAGCTCCTGTTTATCTAACCAACCTTCTGTCTCGCTACAATCCAACCCGCTCTTTAAGATCTCCACACTCAGGGCTTCTGGTAGTACCCAGAACAGCAGAGTCCACTAAAGGAGGTCGAGCCTTCTCATTTATGGCTCCTAAACTCTGGAATAGCCTTCCTGATAATGTCCGAGGCTCAGACTCACTCTCGCAGTTCAACACTAGATTAAAGACCTCTCTCTTTAGTAAAGCACACACTCAATACATCACATAGCGGTATGATGCATGAATATGCTCCACGCATCTCATTTATATACACTATGAACAGCAGCCGTGCTACTTATTCTTGTTATTCTCTATCTCCACCTGGGGATACTCATCCCGAGGCCCCCAGAGACTATGCAGCGACATTGATGCGATCTAAGGCCCCGTTTACACTAGTGCATTTTCGTTTTAAAAACGCATAAGTTTTGCTATGGTTACGCCATCCGTCCACACTACGCCGGAGTTTTCGAGGTGCGAAAACGGAGCGTTTTATAAACGCTGGAGAGGCCGTTTCCGTTCTAAAACGCTGCCGCAGCGTCTCAGTGTGGACGTGGGAAAACGCAGACTTTTGAAAACAGAGGCGTGGCTGCTGAGATCCGCTACGTGATTGGGGCTTTGGGTCATTGCGTATCCTTCCCTTATTCGTCAAGCGCACGTGGCTATAACGTCACCGGCAGACGGCAGACCAGTCTTCACTGTAAACACTGTATTTTCGATAGCCATGGATGTTTTATATTCATTTGTTACTTTAAGTAACAACTCAACCTCGTCGTCTGTCCTCAAAAAGACCTCTCTTGCTTTCTTTGCCATCGCGTTCATCGTTCAACCAGCGTTTGCTGACTAATAATAACCGAATGCCGAGCGAGACACATGCTTCCTGTTTATACTTGACCGCGCATGCTCAGAGTGCGCCAATGGTCACGTGATATACGTTTCTGGTGGATTAGTGAAGACGGAGATCTCTTGAGACGCTGGGTGAAAACGCGAGTGTGGACGCGGATCGTTTTCTTGCTAAAACGCCGTTTTAAAACTAAAACGCACTAGTGTAAACGGGGCCTAAGACCCGCAAAGAGACGATCCCAAGGTTCCATAATCCTGGACCAGGCCGTATCCTGAGCAGCTGTTTGGTGCATGGCGGAGTAGCAAGCATGAGACTGATTCCTGTGACTCTCCAAGGACAGACGAGCCTCGAGTTCTCCAGCCTCTGGCGCCATACACTGCAGCTCTGCACATGACGTCTGGCCATAGGAGAAATGGTCGTGCCCAACTGAGCCTGGTTTCTCTCCAGGTTTTTATTTTTATTGTTCGATTTCGCCAATTGGTAAAGTTTTTTCCTCGCCGCTGTCGCCACTGGCTCGCATGGTTCGGGACCTGTAGAGCTGCGCACCGATGGATTACTCTTCAGTGTTTGGACTCTCAGTAGTGAATATTAAACCACGCTGAACTGAACTGAACTCCAACACTGAACTGACACTTTTTACATTCACTATAACCCTCTATGTGAAGCTGCTTTGGCACAGTCTACATTGTAAAAGCGCTAGAAAAATAAAGGTGAATTGAATTGAATTGAATAGAATGGGGTCAATGTACTTTCAATTAGGGCTGCACGATATTGTGAAAAAAAACAACACTGCAGTATTTGATTGTTCTGCGATACGTATTGGGATATTGAGTGTAATTTTAACTGATGAAATGAATGGCTCTATTTGAAAAGAATGAATCATTTTAGGACAGTTGTGGAGGATAATTGGATGATTTTGTGGCGGAGTGCATCTGCATAACATGTAATAAACCACATCACAAGCGATGATAAATACAGTGAAAGCATGGTTACAAGTGAAATTAATGTTTTTCTGGGAGTCCTTCCTGAATACTTTAAACTGGCTTGAAATGCGTACACAGTCACAGCTTTAAAACACATGCATATTAGGGCTGTGCAATTAATCGGCAAAAAAAAAATTTAAAAATAATATTTTTTTTTGCACAAGCAATTTCTAAGCCGCGAAAGGCTACAATTTTATCTGTTAATTTATTTAGACTTTTGTTGACGTTCTTGTGCGCATGATTTTAATATGTTAACCAATCAGAGCTGACGCAGCACACCGGCCAATCACAGCTAAGCTGAGCGGGAGAAAGATGTTAACCAATCAGAGCTCAAGGAAGTTGAGCGGGAGAAGCGAATAGGTGGTTGATTTACGTTAGTTTTTATTTATTGTTCTGACTGGAACTGAGGTTAGTTCATCTTTATTTCTTCATGTTGTCTGTTTTTAACACAGTTTATTACAGTGTTGTTGATCCAGCAGTGAGTGCTGCTGTGTACAGTATGTGTTTAACTAGAGCTGAGGTTACTTCATCTTCAGTTAGTTCATGTCGTCTGTTTTAAAGACAGTTTTACTACAGTTTTATTGATTAAACTTAATACTGTGTTATTTCATTGTCAAATGTTTTGTTCTGCACTTCTTGTGCACTGAATACATGTAGAATGTGTGTGTGTAGCGCGCTTGAAAAAACAAAAACAGCTGCCAAAATCACTAATAAAATAAAAATCGCAATATTCATTCCAAAAAATAAATAAATACAAATTTAAATTAAATATATTATATTTAGGCGTGGGCTCCACGGTGGCGTAGTGAGTAGCACGTTCGCCTCACAGCAAGAAGGTCGCTGGTTCGATCCCCGGTTGGGTCAGTTGGCATTTCTGTGTGGAGTCTGCATGTTCTCCCCGTGGTTGCGTGGGTTTCCTCCGGGTGCTCCGGTTTCCCCCACAGTCCAAAGACATGCGGTACAGGTGAATTGGGTAAGCTAAATTGTCCATAGTGTATGAGTGTGAATGAGAATGTATGAATGTGTTTCCCAGAGATGGGTTGTGGCTGGAAGGGCATCCGCTGCGTAAAACATATGCTGGATAAGTTGGCGGTTCATTCCGCTGTGGCGACCCCGGATTAATAAAGGGACTAAGCCGAAAAGAAAATGAATAAATGATATTTAGGAGTATATAATCTCCTGTTTCACTTGCAACTGTATTAGTTCGGTCTCTGAACCGATTTCAACCTAATCGTCTCCAAAGAGTCAAACCGTCACTAGTTTTTCAAGCAAACAGTTATAACATGTGTAACAGTGCGTGAGTGGTGTTGATGTACCTGGACCCTTTGCATCCGCTCAGCTCCATGTCCAGCTCAGGTGTGGACTCAATGATGGCCTGCACCTCCGACCGCTCGCCATTCACACTCTGCTCGGCTCCTGAGCACACACACACAAACACACACACACACACACAAACACACATCTTACACCGTTTATACAGTCAAACTTAAGCACTTTCAAGATGTAATATTGAAAACTTTGTCCAACACTTTGGACATATATACAATAAATATATTTAATATAAATAAATACATCTTGCGTATGCACACAAAATATATTTCATTTAAAAGAAAAATCCCTTAACCCAGTAGTGTGTGTGTCAGCAGTGTGTGAGTATCTCCAACCTCTAATGGTCAACATGAATTAATTGTATTTGTTATAATCAGGAAACACTGTGATTGACATTCTCCCTTTGTACCTGTCGTCACGTTTTTCATGCACTAATTTCAAGATAATAATGGTTGGCTATGCTGGGCAGTGGTGGTAAATGGGTACTGACCTGTGGCCTGTGTTTCTGAAGCCGCGTCTTCCTGAACGCCGATGTTTTTGCTGCTGTCTGGTTTATTACTGCTGGAGTCCAGATTTGGGTTCAACCCCTCTGTCTCCTCCGGGACTGCATGGGAAGCGGGTTCAGTGCTGGATTTACACTCGCCTCCACCCACACCAGACAGCTCATCCTGAAACACACACATTCACATTATATACGATAAACCTGGATAAACATGGTCATATCTAGTATACAGCGCAAGAGTAAATTATTCATTCTTTTCCACGTATTTTCCACGTTTTATTTCTTATAGTTTGGCTCGAATCGAATTTAATCAAATGAAATCGAAACAAATTAAATCAAATAAATCTAAATACAAAATTAAATTAGGAAAATCTAATTAAAATCAAATAAAAAAAATTACAAATAAAATAAAATAAAAATAAAAAATAAAATAAAAAACAAAAATAAAAATAAAACAAAATTTTTAAAAAATAAAAAAAGAAAAGAAAATAAATGAAAAAAATGGAATTTTAAAAATAAAATAAAATAAGATAAAATAAAAATAAAAAAATAAAAGGAAAATAAATAAAAATAAATAAAATAAAATCTAAAATAAAATAAAAATAAAAATAAAATAAAATAAAAAACAAAACAAAATCTAAATTAAGTTAATAAAATAAAACTTAAATAAAATAAAATAAAATAAAATAAAATAAAATAAAATAAACAAAACAAAACAAAACAAAACAAAACTTAATTAAACAAAATTTAATTTAATAAAAAATATTTATATTTATAATTATATTTATACATATTAATTTTTTTTAAAAATGTAAGAACTGCTATGGTCAATATCATTGTGTATATTATATCATATATATATTCAGATTGGCTAGAGAACAACCCCTGTTGTCAAGGACTTGCCTAAATAACCTGGTTAGGCCTTTAAATAAAAATAATAGTTTAAAAAAAATTGTATAAAACGTACTTTTACCATCAAATTACATATGTAAAAGTATGTCATGTTTAAAAATGTGTTGAAAAGATATTCTCTCTGTTAAACAGCACTTTGGACATTTCACAGGAGGGTGAATAATTTCGTCTTCAGCTGTACACAGACGCTGACCACACATGTGCTAATCGAGACTGTTAAAATGATGAATGAGGACTAATGCAATAATTCATCTCCAGAATCAGCTCTGCATGCAGATATTTATTATGCACAATAAACAAATAATCTAAACCAGATTATTGGTATATCATTGGTACACACAGCAAAGATATGCTCAAAGGTTTGGGTTAGGCATAAACGTTAATAAGTTCTTTCTACTCGTCAAATATCAATCAAATAATCCTAAAAAAAAAACAATATTATAGGTAAATATGAATCAGCTGACATATTTTTAACATGAATAATACACTGTAAAAATAGCTGCCTAATTCAAATGGAGTCACATTAACTTTTCCAATAATCTTGCATCAATTCAAGTGAAAATATTGTTGATTAAATTATTAAATGAAGTGAAAGTAACATAAAAAACATGTATTGTTGTGATTTTTCATATAACATTTTACAGTGGAATAAAAAATGTTTCTTAGTGATCAAATCCTCATATTAATATCATTTCTGAAGGATCACGTGACGCCAAATATGCAAAATAAATCAGCTTTACATCACAGAAATAAAATACATTTCATAATAAATTCCTAAATTAAGCAGCATATTTGAACTGTGAAGATTTGACTATTTTTGTTTGTAATGCAACATTGGTGAAGGCTTGAATTAAGAAAATAAACTAAAATGCACAGACCCAAATTTTGAACAGTATATTGATTTTAGAAAGATGACAACACGGACAATTACATTTATTTTTAGTCTATTTTGAATCCTATGCTTTAAAAACTCCAATAATGAGTAAAAATAGAGAAATAATGGACAGAAAAACTTAACAAACATAACTAAGTTGTATAATAAATACATTCATTCATTTATATTCTATAATTAAATAGTCCAAAAGGTTTGTGAATTTTGATAATAATTATCATCATTAAAACTACTACTTCTACTAAAATTATTATTAATATTACTATTATTACTATTATTATTATTCAAACCTTTTTGACTTTAGATTATAAAAGACTGTATTTAGACTTTATTTAGATTATAAAAATATGTATTTATTTATTTTATAAATGGTAATAATAATAATAATAATAATTTTAACAATAATAACAACAACAACAATTTATTATTAAATGTATTTATTTGTGTATTTATTACTAATAATTATTATTATTCATTAATTTCCTTTTCAGCTTAGTCCCTTTATTAATCAGGGGTCGCCACAGCAGAATGTTCAAGAAAGCTTGAACCAGCGACCTTCTTGCTGTGAGGCGATCGTGCTACCCATTACGCCACCGTGGCACCCATATTAAATACAATTAGATACTAGAAACAGGGGTGGATTTAACCAATAAGCAAAGTAAGCAGTTGCTTAGGGCCCTAGGAAATGGAGGGGCATTTATGTATGTATATGTATCATATTTTGTACAGCAAGGGTCTAACAAAAAAAAATATTAAAGTAATATTCATGGCATATTTGTTTCACACTCTAAACCACGGAGCAGTCCAGCAGTCAAATCAGGGAATGATTTAGATTTAAAACCCTTCGTTCGTTCGTTCATTCATTTACTTATTTATTTATTTATTTGTTCGTTCGTTCATTTGTTTGTTTATTCATTTATTTGTTTGTTTGTTTATTTATGAATTCATTATAAGAATATTATTGCGAGATATTGTATAAAGATGAAACATAGAAAAGGAGATTGAGGGATATAGGAAAAACTACAAAGGGTGCATTTTAGGACTGTCGGGCCTCATGGCTGGAGTTGCCAAGGGCCCTCAAATCCCTAAACCCACCCCTGCTTAGAAATATTCCAGGTTATTGTTCAGGTCATTTTTTAAAAGCACAACAACTAAAACCTGAAGCACTTTAAACCCACTTCAGCTTCAGAAATGCTACAAAAGCCACATAACAGATTCAGATAAACCAGGAATATTGCCAGTAAAACTGCAAGCATTGACACAAACCCCACAGATGCTGACTGCAACCAAAACCATCTGAAATCAGACCATATTTGTTCTTTTTCTCTTGTTTGCATGTTAGTAAGTGGTTGCAGGCAGCAGTTTGTGGACTATAAATACAAATGCAAAGAAATGCTTCACTATTGACTCCAAAGTCAGCACACTACACAGCACGGCGTATGAGAACTGCAGGACTATCAGATCAGGGCTGCACAATACTGTATATCGAAAAAATATAGTTATAGTTGTGTGATAGTTGTATTTGTGATTGCCATATTGCGGAAAAGAGCAATACATTAATTGTATTTATGCTTTAACTTGCATAGGAGGTTTATCCAAATAGAGTTGTATGATTTTTAGCCCCGCCTCCCCAATAGGCTCTGTTCTGCTATTGGCTGGAGATGAAAATAAACACTGATGGAGTGAAACAGCAAATCGGAATCTAAATATATAGTTTAGTCTAATTAAAGTCAAAATTAATTCATTTTTAAAATATTTCCCAAGTGTATATTTTTAAACATAATACTTTTAATAACACATTTATAATAACTAATGTCTTTTGTCTTTACCATGATACATAATACAGTGCATCCGGAAAGTATTCACAGTGGCTTCTTGAATGTCCTTGAGTGGCCCAGCCAGAGCCCAGAGCTAAATCCTATTGAACATCTCTGGAGAGATCTGAAAATGGCTGAACACCGTCGCTTCCCATCCAACCTGATAGAGCTTGAGACATGTGCGCCAAGCTTGTGGCATCATATTCAGAAAGACTTGAGGCTGTAACTGCTGCCAAAGGTGCATCAACAAAGTATTGAGCAAAGACTGAATACTGACGTGCATGTGATTCGGCAGCTTTTTTATTTTTATTATATTTGCAACAATTTCAAAAACTCTTTTTCCACATTGTCATTATGGGGGATTGTGTGTAAAATGTTGCGTAAATAAATCAATTTAATGCATTCTGGAATAAGGCTGTAACATTAAAATAAATGTGGAAAAAGTGAAGCGCTATGAAGACTTTCTGGATGCACTGTACTTGACTAGTTATGTTGTAGGATACGAGTATTCAGCTTGAAGTGACTTTTAAAGGCTTATCTAGGGTAATTAGGTCTGTAGGCAATCGTGGGGAAAAAAATCTTAAGGGGCAAATTATATTAACCACAGCAGTATTTACATTTATACATTTATTTATTTATTTATTAACTTATTTATTAATTTATTTATTTATTTACTTATATTTACTTATTTATTTATTTACTTATTTACTTACTTATTTACCTATTTATTTACTTATTTATTTACTTATTTACTTACCCATTTACTTATTTATTTATTTATTTACTTATTTATTTATTTGTTTATTTACTTATTTATTTATTTACTTATCTACTTATTTATTTACTTATTTGTTTATTTACTTATGTATTTACCTATTTATTTACTTATTTACTTATTTATTTACTTATGTATTTATTTATTTGTTTACTTACATATTTACTTATTTATTTACTTATTTATTTATTTATTTACTTATTTATTTACTTATTTACTTATTTACTAATTTATTTATTTACTTATTGATTTGCTTATTTATTTACTTACTTATTTAATTATTTATTTATTTACTTATTTATTTACTTATTTATTTATTTATTTATTTACTTATTTACGTATTTATTTACTTATTTACTTACTTATTTACTTATTTATTTACTTATTTATTTACTTACTTATTTATTTATTTACTTATTTATTTACTTATTTACTTATTTATTTATTTACTTATTTATTTACTTATTTATTTATTTACAAATATATTTACCTTAAAACTGCTTTTATTCCACTCAAACTAAAAGATATAAAACCTGCAAATGAAAAATATTATAGAAAATATTGTGAAAAAAATACTAGCTCTGTTAAACATTTCTTGGGAAATATTTTTAAAATAAATACAATTTCACAGGAGGCCAAATAACTTTTTCTTCAACTGTACATCAAAAATAATAATCATAAAATGTACAAAAATAAATAAAAAAATAACAATAATAATACGCAATATTTCCGCAATATGGTGCAGCCCTCATTCAGACGCTCTACCTGACTGGAGACGCTCCAGCGGGACTCCAGATTCTCCAGACGACTCTTACCCTCGGCCTCCAGCTGACCACAGACGAACACAGATGACCCAGAGTGTGTTCATAAGAGTCAAACACAGCAAACAGCACATGACCCAGTGTAAATGTAATGCAATGTGTACTTATATAGCGCATTTACTGTGTACGGCCATACACCTAAAGCGCTTCACAATCATGAGGGGGGTCTCTCTGCACCACCACCAGTGTGCAGCATCCACTAGATCAGTGGTTCTCAAACTTTTTTCACCAAGTACCGTCTCATAATGATCGGTTTTGAAAATACAGCAGTAGACCTAATTAAGCAGCTACAGCACTGTACAGGTCAAAAACAAGGCAAATTAATTCATATTATTATGAATATTTATTATTGTCAGACACTTTAACAATTATAAATAGTTCGAACATTAACACCGTACTGTGCTTACATGTAAACATAAATAAAACATCAACATTTAAACTAAAATGTGCTTAAAAAGTTAATTAAAAATGGCACTATTCCTAGAAAAACTGCTGTACTTAAATGTAAAGTATTATCATAAAGTAGCCTATTCATCAAATCCTGGAAAGTTCCTTGGACCTCATAAATATAGGCCATATGTCATTGTATTGATTGTAGAAACTCTTTTTGATGAATTTTGACACGTTTATACAGGTATATGACTTATTTGTATATCTTTGAAATTTAAACATTAACTTGTATTTTAAATATGTGAATTGTATTTACAAATTTAAATTAGAAATTAGATCTGCTTACTGCGCATAGAGTAGGCTTTGTGTGTAAAAGCAAGTGATTAAACTATACCTGTCAACACTGGAATATAAAAATAAGGGATACGCCCCAACAACTGCTACAATAATGGGGAGAAAATTTGCTTCAGATGACAAAATACATACAAACATAAAAAAATGTAAATTAAAATAAAAGGTTTAGTCTATTAAAATCAATTTACTGCTCATATCGGTGTTATCGTACGTGTTAAAGGAAGTGTGTTCATATTTTTGCCTTAATTATTCAGCAATTCCTCCGCGTACCACTAGAAGGAAGCCTGCGTACCACTAGTTGTACACGTACCACAGTTTGAGAAACACTGCTCTAGATGATGCTCCGGCAGCCTCAGGACAACAGCACCAGTGCTTCACCACACACCAGCTATAGGTGGAGTGGAGACACAGTGACAGAGCCAATTCAGTGGATGGGGATGACCGGGAAGCCATGATAGGTAAGGGCTGAGAAGGAATTTGGTCAGGGGTTACACCCCTGCTCTTTACCAGAAGTGCGATGAGATTATTAAGGACCACAGAGAGTCAGGACCTCGGTTTAATATCTCATCCGAAAGTGTGTGTGTTTATAACAGCCAAACACAACAAACTGACCCTGCCCCTTAGGCACACAATTGATATTTGGTGGCATTGTTAAAATGTTTTGCGATTGTAACAGCAGTAATAATAATAATAATCATAATAATAATAATTCCTTACATTTATATAGCGCTTTTCTGGGCACTCAAAGCGCTTTACACAATGAGGGGGTCTCCTCATCCACCACCAGTGTGCAGCATCCACCTGGATGACGCGACGGCAGCCATTTTGCGCCAGACCGCACACCACACACCAGCTGATTGGTGGAGAGGAGACAGAGTGATGAAGCCAATTATGACATGGGGATGGTTAGGAGGCCACAGAGGCCAATGGGCAGATTTGGCCATACTCTTTTACGAAGAACATCCTGGGATTTTTAATGACCACAAAGAGTCGGGACCTCGGTTTAACTTCTCATCTGAAAGACGGCGCTCAGTGAGCAGTATAGAGTCCCCATCACTATACTGGGGCATTAGGACCCACACAGACAGCAGGTTGGGCGCCCCCTGCTGGCCCCACTAACACCACTTCCGGCAGCAACCAAGCTTTCCCATGTGGCCTCCCATCCAGGTACTGACCAGGCGCAGCCCTGCTTAGCTTCAGTGGGCGACCAAGTGAGAATTGCAGAGAGCTAGCTGCGGCTACTGATGCCCCTGTTTTGGCGGTTAGTTACTTCAGTGAAGTATTGCAAGAAAATAAATGTTTTGCTAAAATTTGTGTCTGTTTTGTTTTTGCCATGCGTGTTTACTCTGATAACATTTTATTTCTTAGTATTCATTTCCAATAGTATTTTTTTGTTCACTCAACTTTTGTCATTTCAGGCCATTCAGACAAGAAATGTTCAGTTAGCTCAACTTTGCTCTGATAACATTACATCTGATAACATTCTTAGTACTAATTTCTTTCAGTATTTTTTTGTTCACTCAACTTATGTCATTACAGTCCTGCAGACAAGAAATGTTCAGTTGGCACAACTTAAAAAGATTTGTTGTCCTGCAGGTGCAGGTCTCCAGAAAGCTACTAATGTTAAGTTGACTCAACTAGACATTTTTTGTTTCACTGACAAATTATTTTCAGTCAGTGTAGCTGATGTTTTCAAAAGTTGAGTAAACAAGAAAAAACAAAAGGAAATTAGTACTAAGTTTTTTGTTTGTTGAACTGGCTTAAATTTTTTTACAGTGTGTGTTTATACTAGCCAAGCACAGCAAACATACACCATGATGGCTGATGGGATCTGACCTGACATTACAGAATGATAAAATGAGGCCCGTCCCTCACCTTAAAACATCCGCTTGTCAAATCCAGATTAAAGCGGTTAGTAAAATGAGCTGCAGGCCAGGATTACCCATAATCAGGGCCAGACGGAATCTGCGGACATTTTTTGCTATTTCTGTGGAGTATTTTGTTAAAAAAACTGCGGATTTAAATTTAGATATAAAATAAAAAGTAACATCCTTTTTAACTTGTATTTAATGTTTACAATGCAAATCCAATTAGATCTACTTTCTTTGGTAAACAAAGCAAGTCTCTCGAATAAAATCTCTACTAAAAGACAGAAAATAGTACTTTACAAACTGTATTGTAAATAAATCACATGAATATTTTCATATTAATCAATATTATTACTGAAATTAATTTGAAAACTGAATAAATATACATGTACACACATTTAAACCAGTAAATAAACAGAATCAATGATGGGCTAAAAATCTGCGCGCAGATTCCGTGTGGGCCTACCCATAATCCATCTCTCATGTTCGATTAAAGTCTGTTTATTAGGGAAACATCTACATTTTGCATGCTATTATTCTTCTGAGTGAGTAAGACTGTATCAGACACGTTTTGATCCTGGTATTACTGCACTATTAATATTTTTATCATAATTGACCTTTC
>CAIGQQ010026242.1:1341884-1346884 GCA_903798035.1 Danio albolineatus | reverse complement strand
AGCAGTTTTTAAACAGTTGTTTGTTTTGTAGCCAATCGAAAAAACAAATAAATAAAATTGTTAATATTATAATAATCTTGAACGTAGTAGTTTTTAAACAGTGGTTTGTTTTGTAGGCAATAAAAAGAACATATTAATATTATAATAATATTGGCCTCAGTAGTTTAACAGTGGATTGCTCTATAGCCAATTGAAAAAATAAATAAATAAATTGTTAATATTATAATAATATTGAACGTAGTTGTTATTAAACAGCAACTTGTTTTGTAGGCAATAAAAATAACATATTAATATTATAATAATATTGGCCTCAGTAGTTTAACAGTGGCTTGCTCTATAACCAATCGAAAAAATTAATTAATAAATGAAATTGATAATATTACAATAATGCTGAACGTAGAAACAGCGTTTTTTGTAGCCAATAAAAAAAAACAATTAATATTATAATATGGTATAATAATACACAAATATTGACATTAGTAGTTTTTAAACAGTGATTTGTTTTGTAGCGAATCGACAAAAAAAAACATATACATATATAGACATATTTTAATATTACAATAATATTGGCCTTAATAGTTTAACAGTGGTTAATAATAATATTGAACGTAGTAGTTTTTAAAAAGCGGTCTGTTTTGTAGCCAATAAAAAGAACATATTAATATTGTAATATTGGCTTCCGTATTTTAACAGTAGCTCTACAGCCAATCAAAAAAATCAACAATTGATAATATTATTATATTGAATTTTTATATTATTTTATTCCAGCCCTACTAAACAAATACTGAGCATTTTTGTTAAAGCTATAGACATTAGAAATATCTGGCAAAAAAAAAAAAACGGAGCGTGAATAATTTTGTCTTCAACTATATCTACAAAAACAAACACTAGCTACAAACAGTGCATCACATATGCCAGGCCTGTAGATGGCGCCCTATAACATCCTGAAAAAGTCTCAGCAACTTTCGATTCACGACAACTTTAAAGGCACCACAAAAAAAACATCATTTACTCTCCCTCTACTTATTCGAAAACCCTAACGAGTTTCATTATTCAGTTCAACACAAAAGAAGATATTTTAAAAAATGCTGCAAACCTGTAACCATTGACTTCCATAGCATTCGTTTACCCTACAATGGATTTCAATGGTTACAGGTTTCCAGGCATTCTTCACAATATCTTCTCAGATGTTCAACCGAATAAATACACTGGCTAACAGTTGATGTAGAGTAAATAGTGAGTACATTTTCATTTTTGGGTGAACTCCGCCTTTAATAGACGTAAATAAAGAGTAAAGTGCTGTGTTTCTCACCTTGAGGCTGGTGTTGGAGCGAGGATGGCTGAGATTGTTATATCTCCATGTGTCAGATCCTGGGGACTCGTCTCTGTGCACATCGGGACTCATCACATCACTGCCCGGCAATGAAAAAATACCCAGAGAGACGGGTCGCTCCTTCCTGCGTACATAAACACACACACACACACACACATATTCAAAATCACATTGGCACTTTCACTTTCACTCAGCAGCATGTTGTTTAGTATTGAGGTGTTGAATGATGATATGTTGTAAGGCCTGCTGGAGGAGTGCTGTTTTAATGGAGTTTGATGCCGCACGTCGAATGGAAAGAAAAAACCTCCGCATTTGGTGACATGGGTGTCTGTGGTGTCCACGAAACTCCCAGTCACAGCGTGTTTTTTTCACACCTCTAGTCTGGAAAAGCTCAGGAGAGTGGGCGTGTCCAGCTCTGTTTGGGTGGGTGTGTCGGGGGAGTTTCCATTTGTGCACGCGCTGATGTTCACACAAACACACAGACGCAGGGGAGAAAGACAGTGACTGTGTTTACAAGGACGTCAGTCATCCAATTATTTGCCAAATTATTAATTTGTCTACTTTAACTGTAGTTTAATTGGCACTTTCACGTTTATTCAGGAACATTCCCTGCGTGTCCCCCGTGACAAACCAGATATTAAATGTGAGTAACTGCTGAAGGAGTGCAGATTTAATAGAGTATTTAAAACGCACTGTGTATTTCAGGAAAAAGAATCCTCCGCATTTCCGGGTAACTAGATGCACTCGGTAGGCAGTGTCAGAAAGCCCTGAGTATATAGACTATCCTGTCACAAAATGCGGCGAAAACTCTACACGACAGTAATGGTTTGATTAAGATGTTTACACTTTACACGGATCTTTCAGTCTATTATACTGTAGTGATATTAACCTGCTGTAAACTCAGCAACAGTTCTAATAATTTGACTGAGGTCTGTCTGTAAACACTGAAAGAGTACTGCTGACCATACACACTAACTTTGCAATCTTAATAAACAAACAAACACTACTAAACGCCTACTTACCGATCAGCTGACAGGACAATGAACACCAACTGGAGCCGTGTATTTTTTAAAAGGAGACGAGCGGCAAATCCGGATTTCACCATTTCCAGATGCGGAAAGCTCTCGGGTAAAAATGTTTCTCACAAACGTATTTTTGTGGCGCGTCGCATGCGCTGTAATCCACCGTAAGTCCAGCTGCGCTCTCATAGCGGGAAAATGAAAGCAAAACATTTATAAACTGAAGACCTGTGTCTCCAAACAATCCTTATTCTTCCACTTGTTTTGTCAACCTGGCGTCGCTCTGCCATCTAAACACTGTAACAGCTACATTCTTCGAAGCTATCATGAATATTAATGAAGTAGCGCACGCTGATTGGGTTGAACAACGTCCTTGAATTAATGCCGCACACTCAGAGACGTCAGGATGCACTCGCCGGTACAGGCGTCCACTGTGCGGAGCACATGCATAGATCTCATCGGCGTGACGCAGCCTCAAAAAGTTTCAAACCGGAAGAACCAATTTACTCGAAATAACGCAAAAACAACCAATTTTCACTTTTTAGTCAATTATATGTGTCCTAATAGTGTTTATAGCAGCGCGGGACACAGATATGACTGTCAACAGCTCAACACATGTGTTTTGGTGTTTCATGGCCCTTTAAGGTGATCAAAAATCACTGTTTACATGATAGACTCTTCTTCAGAGTATGGTCTTAATCATATTAAAATCAGAGTATTGCTGTCCGTGTAAACATACTCAGAGAAGGTGTCAGATGATGTTGCGAGCTGTCAGAGATTCTATGAGCTGATTCTATGAGCCCTCAAATGTTTCATTGAGCTCGACGTGTCCTTTACTCTAAAACAGTGCTTCTCAACTGGTGGGTCGTGACCCAAAAGTGGGTCGCAGGAACATTTTCAGTGGGTCGCAGAGTGTGTGGTCAAAAAAACCAACAAAAGTTTAATTTGTAACTTGTTTTGCGTATACCAGACTTTTATTTTGAAATGCGCGAAAGCATTGCAGAGCAACATAGAGAGTCAGCTCGTGGAGCTGTCATGTCATAAGACGCTGAAACAGAAATTCAGTGAAGTGCAAATCAAACCCATCCCATTCAGAACTACGTATCTGTATGAAAGTGGCTTCTCTTCCTTGGTGCAGCTTGACTCCAAGCAAAGGAACAGGTTGTACATAGAGCAGGATCTTCGGGTAGCACTGTCTACCATCACTCCTGACTGTGAAACTCTTCTCACATCAGTAAAGCACATCCTCAGTTATCTCATTATCTCATTATATTACTGTGAAGTGAAACAGATGTTTATAACTGCTGTCATATTAGATGTAGAAATGGTTATGGATGTTTTGAATCATTTTACTGCAATGTGCTGGTTTGTTCTGTTCAACAGGATCAGTGTTCATGTTTTATTAACAGTTCAGTTTTGTTTATGGTAACTGAACCTTTCCTCACCCTGACCGCTGTTTACAGTGTTTGTCCTTTTTACTTTGTAATATTTCTATAATTTGACACATTTTGTTAAATGTCAGCAATAAAATATTGTTTATTTGTAAGTCTTGCTGATTTTCTCATGAGTTTTCTGTCACTACTTGTGTATGTTAACAAATAAATACAAATTAATTATAGTTCCTAAAATTATATTACAGTTCCTAAAAATTTGGGTCACGACTTGACGACCATGTAAAAATGTGGGTCCCGTGGCCAAACCAGTCGAGAACCACTGCTCTAAAAGACACTCTGATGCATCTGCAACTCTGTGGGAAGTTTTGGTTTCAGAGGCAGAGCTCCTCTAGCACAGCAGCTGTGATTGATGGGACTTTTCTTTTGTTTTCTGGGCTCGTCTCTCTTCCTGTTGCTGGTTTCCATAGAGCTGCATTCAGATGAAGCTGCTGACGGCACATTCTCTGCTTACACGAGCGCAGTTCAGTCTATTCAGCTCAAAGCGTACAGTAAAGAAAGAGAACAGCACAGTGGAAACAACCAAACCTGAGGACCAATCTGAGCTAATGTTAGTGTGTGACTATCTATCCATCTGTCTGTCTATCTATCTGTATGTACATCTATCTATCCATCTATCTTTCCATTTATCTATCTATCTATCCATCCATCCATCTGTCCATCCATCCGTCCGTCCGTCCGTCCATCAGTCCATCCATTTATCCATCCATTCATCGTTATGCACAAAGAAAATTATGGTTAATACTAGCATATGACATATCATGTGTGGTAAATGACATTTCAATGGAGCCCAAAGGTGAACCCAGAGCTGAAATTGGGGAGAACATGCAAACTCACAGAAACGCTTACCACTGTGCCACCGTGCCGTCCGGTGTACTATATACACAAGTTTAACTTTAATTTAAATATGAGCAGCTTGGCTAAAGCGCTCAGTTTTCAGAGAACATTCTGAATCGTTCGAACACTGAAACCAGTTTAACAACTCCTGAAATAATAATGAAAAGAAAACAGATATCAGGTGTTCAAACACAAAAATCACAAAACAAAGCCACAAAAACACACAAGGAGCCTGTTTACATCTCTGAACGCAGATCTGAGGCGTTAAATGCAGAGCGGTAGAGAAACGAGAGCACAACACAGCTGCTTACTCCACACACACACACACACACACACACACACACACACACACACACACAC
>CAIGQQ010026242.1:1320854-1338865 GCA_903798035.1 Danio albolineatus | reverse complement strand
GGGTGGAAGGATGGGTGGAAGGATGGAAGGATGGATGGATGGATGGAAGGAAGGATGGATGGGTGGAAGGATGGATGGATGGATGGGAGGATGGAAGGGTGGAAGGATGGATGGGTGGAAGGATGGGTGGAAGGATGGATGGATGGATGGATGGATGGATGGATGGATGGATGGAAGGATGGAAGGATGGAAGGATGGATGGAAGGATGGATGGATGGGTGGAAGGATGGATGGATGGATGGATGGATGGATGGATGGATGGATGGATGGAAGGAAGGATGGATGGGTGGAAGGATGGATGGATGGATGGAAGGAAGAATGGATGGATTTCTGTAACCCAAAAATCAAAAATCGTCGCGTTTAAGACCTGATTATTATTTTTTTTTTAAAAAAGAACAGCGATCATCACTGCCTGGTTGAGATACCATATAATGTGGGTCTCAGACCAAACAAGAAGCACTGCATTTAATCACGCCATGTCTTTAAAATATGGAAATTAACGTTACCCCAGTATTTTCAATGCAATTTCTGCACTAGCTGCCTGCCGCTAATGATGGCGCTTGCGTTTAAATGGTCTTTCATCTCCTTTTATGCCTTAACAACCAAATTAATGCTTAAGTCTATTTAACTGAATATATTTTAAATCACATTACAACATCGATGCTGTTAAAGAAACTTTATGAAGCTGAAAATAGTCACATAAAGCTCGGAAGTTCATCATTGGCTGAAATACACTAGCTGTGCATATAGCCCATTAACTAAAAAGAAAACCAAAGACAGAAATGCTACTTCAAAATATTCATGTTAACTATATACTATAGTATCATATAATATATATATATATATATATATATATATATATATATATATATTTTTTTTTTTTTTTTTTTTTATCAAATAAAATTGTCTTTCATTTCCATTTAGAACAAAATAATGATGAACAAAACTAATGAAAATACTCGCACTAAAAGCATTAAATCAGCAGAAACGCACTGATTTTTCCCCACTGAACTCTCATTTGGCACAAATGTTTTTAAATAATCCCATAATCCTCTGAGCAGATGGACACGCCGACCGCACACATGCAGAAAACACACAGAACTGCAGACTAGATTTCACTTAGACAGTCTGAAAAATATATGAATGGAAAAAAGCAAATCTAACCTGTTTTAAAACACACACACCCTAAAACACAAACACACTCACACATGCATAAACTATACATATAAACACAATAAACCATACATGCGCACACACAAATGTTAAAACACACATGCTCATGTCAAAGAGCTATCTAACAAATTTTGTTGTATAAAAAATTACAATGACAATAAAGTTCTGATGTCTAAAACAAAAACTAAACACAAAACTAAACAAAAAACAAAACAAAAAACATAACTAAAAAACACAACACAAAACAAAAAACTAAACTAAACTAAACTAAAAACAAAAAGACTAAACAAAACAACTAAAAGACACAAAACGAAACAAAAAACACAACAAAATTAAACAAAACAACAACAAAAAACTAAAAAACAAAACAAAATAAAAAAATCATAAAAAAACTAAAAACAAAACAAAATAAAAAATCATTAAAAAAACTAAATAAAACTAAACAAAAAACAATTAAAAAACAACAACTAAACAAACAAAACACAAAATTAAACAAAATTTTTTAAAAAATTAAAAAACAGAAAATAAACTAAAAACAACACAAAATTAAACAAAAATTAAAAAAACTAAAAAACAGAAAATAAACAAAAAACAACACAAAATATAACAAAACAAAACAAAAAAACAACACAACACAACTAAACACAAAACAAAATTAAACAAAACAAAAAACTAAATTAAAAAAACTAAACTAAACAAAAAAAACTAAAAAACACAAAACAAACAAAAAGCAACAACAAAATACGAAACAAAATAAACAAAACAAAAACAAAAAACAAAACACACACTCACACATGCACATACAGGCTTAAACACACACACTCACGAATACACTCAAACACACACACTAAAACACGCATATTAAAACACAAACTAAAACAAACACACACTGCTAATCTACAGCAGGATATGCTCACTGTGAGTCTGTGTGTGTGTATGTCTGTATGTTTGTGTGTGCGAATGTCCTCACCTCACGCGTATAGTTTTGCACATTAATTAAATTTAAGATTCAACACCAATAATTCTAATTTCATCATTACACACATTTTATTTTCATTTTTAAAACAGCATCATAAGAAATACTTGATCAAAACCCTCAACAACGACATCGAGCGTGCCATATTTCCCCTAGTCGAACTGTTCCACAATATACCGCAGTATTCCTGAAATCACGGTAAACGCTGACCTGATTCTGCTCTGATGACTGGTATCTGTGGTCTCCGACATCTGCTGCTGGTATTTGGCTCTCTCCAAGTGCTCCATGTAGCTGTGGATCATCTAGAAACCCAAAAACACACATCAATTGTTAGCATACAGCTGAACAAGGCAACACTGGTGGCACTTTACTTGAAGGGGTGTTTAATGAAACCTTTAGAATCATGAAAGGACACGTCAGGAATGTGGAGGAGAGCTTATGCATGCTTATAACGAGTGTCATTTGCTCAGTTATGTCATATTAAACGCAAAGATGACACTGTTTGTTATGACATTCATTCATTTTCTTTTCGGCTTAGTCCCTTTATTAATCAGGAGTCGCCACAGTGGAATGAACCACCAACTTATCCAGCATATGCATTACGCAGCGGATGCCCTTCCAGCTGCAACCCGTCACTGGGAAACATCCATACACACTCATTCACACTCATACACTACAGACAATTTAGCTTACCCAATTCACCTGTACCGCATGTGTTTGGAATTGAACCGTCATAAATCTGTCATAAACATGATCATCATAAAGCCATTATAAATGCAGTGAATGTCATAGCAAGCATGGACTTGGATGTTAATGATGCATTAATAAACGTTGAATTATGCATAATAAATGCTGTTGTTCATGATTAGTTCATGTTAGTGATTGCATTAACTAATGAACCGTATTATAAAGTGTTACCACATTTATATTTATATATTGCATATCTAATTATAAATGAACATCTCTCAAATATCCACATGCATGTGTGTATTTATATATGCATAATAAATATGCACAGAACATGCACTATGTCAAACTTATTTTGGATGCAATTAATCAAGATTAAACCATCTATGTGGATTATAGGGGGTGAAATTATAAGCGTTCGTTCGTTCGTTCGTTCGTTCGTTCGTTCGTAATGTACAACATGACATGTGCCGGAGTTAGCTATAAAGCTATTTCACATCTGTAGTCCCTGGGCAGCACGTTGTAACAAATTTAGTAAACAAATTTAACAGTAAAAAATACAACATACACTGATAGTACAATACATACAATACATTATCGTCAATAAAATAAAATAAAATCAGTGGCTGCATATTTGATTTTGTTTAAGCCAAATTTTAAGAAGAGTTTTAAAATGATTAAAAGTGGTGCTCTCTCTGATATACACTGGTGTTTTATTATACTGATTGCTCTTATTTATGAATATTTATGCTGCTCTATTGTAAGCTTTGGATAATACAACATAAACATGCATGCAATGATTAACGGACATCATAAAGAGTAGATGACGTGAATGTTTTTACCTCGGTGTGTCTCTGATGAAGCGCATTATACTCTTTCTTCAGCTCGGCTTCACGCTCCTCTAGTCGGCCAACTAAAACATTCAAAAACACAAGAGACATCTCAGAATGGAGGTTTAGTTTAATATGAACACAGATTTACTGTCATTCATTTTTAGAGCTACAACAACCACACACACACTTTAGTGTTTCTTACTTAGAGATCTTGTATCTAGTCTAAATATCTAAATATTCTGAAATAAAGAAGCATTTTTAAGTTAAAATAAATATGGTTTTGGCTATTTCTAGAATAATAAATCAAAATTAAGTGAGTTATATATTATTATTATTATCGTCATCATCATCATCATCATTAATATTTATTAATTATTATTATTATTAATATCATCATCACCATCATCATCATCATTATTATTATTCATTATTATTATATTTTATATTATTATAATTATTTTTACTTATTATTATTGTTATTAATTAGTTATTTTATTATTATTATTTATTTAATTATTATTTATTTAATTACATAATTATTATTTAATTCAATTCAATTCAATTGAATTGTTACTAATATTATTATTATTTAATTATTGATTATTATTATTATTATTATTATTATTTAATAATGTTATTATTGTTGTTGTTATTATTATCTTTTATTTATTTCCCAAGTGCCGTTTAACAGAGCAAGATTAAATTGCTTGTTTAAAAAGAAAAACAAGACTATATTTTTAACTAGACCAGAAAAAGCTTCTTGATTTAAGAATTTTTAGATCTTTAGACAAGAAACAAGCCTAAAACTCTTAAGAGAAGCATGTGTTGCAGTGTGTGGCCAGAAGAGAGCAGCAGAAACCCTAAAATAAAAAACAGGCTGTTGAGACTCTTGTAAAGATGAAGATATTTTTACTTTTTATCTGTCAAACATGAATGAATTAATTAATTAATTATCAAAATTAAAACATTTTAAAAAATAGAATAATAAATGTGTCTAAAATTTAAAAAGACTCCTTATATAAATTCATTGTTTAATAAACTGCAAATTCTGACTTTTGTGGTGATTCACAAATATTTAAGTATATATTTTGTGTTGTCTGGGTGTTTGGTATAATTGTGGCCAGTCTTGATGTATAAACGAATGAATAAATGAAAGTAAAATGAATAATATTAACAATAAATAAATAAATAAATAAATGATAAAAATAAAAGTAAAAGTAAAATGAATACTAATATCAACAATAAATAAATGAATAAAAATAAATTAATAATATTACAAATAAATGAATAATAATATTAACAATAAATAAATGATATTAATGAAAGTACAATTAATAATATGAACAATAAATAAATAATATTAATAAAGAATTTATTAATAATAATATTACAAATAAATAATATTAACAATAAATACATAAAAAATAATAATAATAATAAAAATAATAACAATAATAGTAAAATAAATAATAATAATAATAATAATAATAATAAATAAATGAATGAATGAATGAATAAATAAATAAAAATAATAATAATAGTAAAATGATTAATAATATTAACTATAAATAAATAATATGAATAAAGGTAAAATGACTAATAATATTAATAATAAAAAAAATAATAAAAGTAAAATGAATAATATTACAAAAAAACTAAATAAATAGTTTGAATAAAAGTAAAATGACTAATAATATTAACAATAAATAAATATTATTTTAAAATAATTTAAATAATATTACAAATAAATTAATATGAACAATAAATAAATAAATAATATGAATAAAAGTAAAGTTAATAATAATATTAACAATAAATAAACAAAAATATTAATAAAAATAAATGTATAATAATATTAACAATAAATAAATAAGAATAAATGTCAAATGAATAATTATATTAACAATAAATAAACAAAAATATTATTGAAAAATAAATTAATATTAGCATTACAAATAAATAATATTACAATAAATGATAATAATAATTAAAGTAAAATAATAATATTAACAATAAATACATAATATGAATAAAAAAATAAATCAATAAAAATATTCAAATTAATAATCAATACTATTAATAAAAAGTATTAATATAATAATAATATTTAAATAAATAAATAAATAAATAATATTAATGTTGATAAAAATACAATTTATAATAATATTAACAACCAAAACTTACACCCTACACAACTCGACACCAATGCACTTATGAAATAAATAATAACACCAATTAAATAAAAGCCCATAATGCACATGTTGAGTGATGACGAAAGGACTGGGTTGGGTTGCTGGGTTTGAATAATGCAATAATAGTTGAAAGGGCTGTAAATATTGAACAGCATATAAACTGAGATGACTTACTCTGATCTGTGCAGTTCTTGGTCTTGAACTCCATCTGTCGGGTTTGAGCCTCCAGAAGCTGCACGCGAGTCTGCAGAGCTTTCTTATCCTGCTCCTGAGAGTCTTCATACTCGATGTATCTCTGCATGGGAGACACCGAGAGTTGCACATTTACATAACATAAAGGCTGAACACGTTTGGGGTAAACACTTGTCCTTTGGGTCAATTTTGACCCAGCAGCTGTAAAACCAAACCATTTTTACACCACTAAAACTACTAGACTAATAAAGGGACTATGCATTTTTTTGTAGTCCCCTAACTTTATTAAGCTAACTCTGTAAGATCCAATGTCTTCCTTTGCATTGAACTTTGAGCGTCTTACAGTACATTCAGAGATGTTGTTTATGTTCACACAGCTACATTACACATCAACTACAGTTTAACACATGATATCATAGCGGACCACCGCTTTAAAATACAACCAGTTAAATAGACTTAAGCATTCGTTTAGTTGTTCAAGCATAAAAGGAGATGAAATACCATTTAAGCACAAGCGCCGATCAGAAGGCTAGGACAGAAACTCCATTGAAAATACTTTGAATAAAAATAAATGTTCATATTTTAAAGACATGCTGCAGAATTAAAGTAATTTAAGTAATTTAAGACAGTGAAGATCAAAGATTTTGAAAGAAATCAGATCTTAAATCAGATAGTGACGAATGAATAGCAAAAGCATTAACTAATGAAACCTTAATGTAAAGTGTGACCCTTCATTTTTTATAATAACACACCTAGTTCATTTACTACATTCTCATCTGAAAACTTCTTAAACTTGATTTTGTGGCGTAGTTGATGAGTATTTTCCTAATTTTGTGGATTTCCCGTCCGCCATTAACAGCCCTCATCGGTTTCATGCGCAGCACATGCGAGTTGCTATGGTAACTGTAAACGTTTGGGAGAAGCGCATTTATTTACAACTGTGATCAAAACTGACTGGAACTACCTGTGCGCTTCAACCAAATATACCACACCCTCCAGCCAATCAGAGTCAAGAATTTCACCAGACCATGGAATAAAGAACAGCTATATGCTCGAGCTCAGCATCCCCTGTGAGGAGAGTCACCGCCGGCGAAGTGCTCTGAGTTTGCTCATTGATTTAACGATAATATCAAAACAAAAAAACATGTTCTTAAAAAGAGGATTCACTAGGCTAACTAAAAACATTTGCCATTTAATTGTTTATACTGTAGGCGAGCTGTCAGTCACAGGCTACGTCCGTCTGTCAGTCAGAGAATCAAAGCTTCAGAGTCCAGCTAACCTCATGGATTCTGATGACGGATTGGAGCCGGTCATTCCAGCTGCATAATAATATAATAATAATAATAGGCTAATAATAACTTTTTATTATTATAACTGTGAAATAAGTCATTAAATATGACTGGACAAGGCGAGCTTGTGTCCGCGGACTCTGTGCAACAGAAACTGCGCTATCGCGGCTCCGCCTGCTCTGATCATACAGGTTTGGTTCTCAGCAGCGGTGTTCAGGAGCCTCCACTCTTTCTGTAACGAGCTACAAGTCGTTTATTTAACTAACTTAATCTTACTTCTCTATATTATAACTAATCACAATTAGTCTGAAGCTGTTTAAGGATGGTTGAAGCGATAAACATCCTGCAGTTAGTTTGCTCTGCAGCTCAGCCAGTGTGTTGTTATCCGACCTTTTCATTCAGGGACTGGCCTGGATTACTGGCACACGCCATAGGCACATTATGTCTATTATGGCATTATGTGTTTGAATATTATGAATATTTACGATCTATTGATAAATTATTGTTAATTTTCCCACTGATGATCCAAAAGATTTCTTCAAATGCCGCAGTGAAGCTGCTTAAAGCCATTGGTGCCCCAGCAAAAGTTATATTATGTTATATTGTGTACGTTCTGGCCAAAACTAACTAACTAACTCAGAATCTTATTATTAATAATCAATCTTTGTATATACTGTTCCATATAGTTTTTATTAATTTTAATCAATTTAAGATGTTTGATGTTAAGATAAATATGTTGCATTTTGGCATGCTTTTTGACTTATTTATGAACTATTTATGGACATAAAATTCAATAAAAATATCCTGGATGTGAAGAATATGTGTCCCTGGCCTTCACTGAGCTCCAGTAATAGTTTAACGTACAGAAATTGTGAATAAAGTTGACTGTCGATGTCTTCAATAATAATGTCAAATAACCAACATTTCTCAAAATGGATACATCTCGTTTTGCAACGAAACTCTTCATATACACTACTAAGTAATATAAACGAGCCAGACGTTCATCAGTTTAATGTGCTCTTATCAGCTCAGATGTTTTTCTCTGAACGCTCACTGCTCAGAGTGTGTCCTGTAGGTGTGATCAGGTTATCAAGCGCTGGTCTTGAGCGAGTGTGTGTGTGTGTGTGTGTGTGTGTGTGTGTGTGTGTGTGTGTGTTCTGCTGATGAAAGCAGTGATTTTCTGCAGGCTGTGGGACATCAGAGAGTCCTGACGCATGAGGAGCGTCTCATGATCTGAGAGCCGCAGGTCCACACGTCTGCATCCACACCACTGTTCAACCTCAGGACACGGCCAGACGTTCACAGCTATTATTATAAACAGACTTTACCCCGCTATCGTTTAAAAATATATATATATATATATATTGTTTGTCTGCATAAAATAAAATGATTAATGCACTTTAAAAGACATTAGTTACTTTACTTTTTAAAAAGTGAGTAGACCAGCTGCTGTTAAAGCGATTGTTTGACTTTATTACTTGATTTTATAAGTGAGTAAATCTATTGTAACTAGAAATTGTTAAGCTGACTTAATTTGGTGACACTTTACAATAAGGCTGTAATAGTAAATTCATTAAGAATCATTAACATGAACAAAGAATGCACAATACATTTATTACAGTGTTTGTTCATTAATGAAAATACAGTTGTTCAAAACTCAGAGCATTAGCAGATGTTAACAAGCATGAATTTGGATGTTAATAATGCATTAGTAAATGCTTAACTATGATTAATAAATGCTGTACAAATATTATTCATTATTAGTAAATATTTTCCCAGTACTGCGTTGCAGCTGGAAGGGCATCCGCTGTGTAAAACATGTGCTGGAATAGTAAGCGCTTCATTCTGCTGTTGCCACCTCTGATGAATAAAGGGACTAAGCTGAAGGAAAATGAACGAATGAATAGCAAAAGCATTAACTAATGAAACCTTAATATAAAGTGTGACCCTACATTTTTTATAATAACACACCTAGTTCATTTACTTAACAGTTTAAACCAGAGATGCAAAAACTAGGGTAACCTTTGATTTGGCCAACCACCCCATCTGAGAAGAGAGGGAGGATGATGGGGACTGTTTAGAGATTGTCTTTTAAAATCTAATGTAATCTTTTGTTTGTTTTAGTGTTTAAAGCTAATTGAAATTGTATGTTTCAATTAAATATTGTAAATTAATCAGATTTAGTTTAAATGTACATACCTGATGGATAGAGGACAATGCAGAGACTTTAGTGAGCAAATCAAGGCAAATGCAGATTTTGTTTGACGTAGTCAGCATTGCACTCCACTGTTATGTTTTGATTGCAATAAGTTATCATTTTAAAAGTTTTACAGTATTAGTAAATACGATTAGGAATGTTTTTTATTCACTTTTAAATATAATGAAATAAATTAGGAAATGAACCATGGCAAATTTAATGTAATTTAGTTTGGCATTCGGCCCACAGCTCATAATCATATTTGGTTCTTTATACGAAAAAGTTTGCCCACCCCTAGTTTAAACAATAAGATAATGCGCGCTTTTCATCGTGTCTCATCACTCCGCTCTTACTGCAATTTTTTTTTCTGGGGTGAAGGAACTATACACTTGATTAAATGTTATTTGTTTATATGCAGGTTGATATTAGTTTCTGGATGTGCTTTCAAATATATTAAAGCTTCAAAATACATCTTTGTCAGTCCCTTTTGTCGAGTATAATTATAAATTAGCCTATATTTAATCCACAACACTGCTAAGGAGAAAAACTGTTTTTTTCTGCTGGATTAAAGATAGCTAGCTAAAATAAACCTTTCTACCACTTCATTTGAATGATGCATCTGTTAAATACTTTTTGGGCAAATGAACTCTGCTTATTTTGCATGTTTATTTGTTTCAAAGTAGGCCTGCCTTAATAATCAATACATGGCCATGATCTCAATACTTTCTGGTGATGCAATATATATCGCCCATATATTAATAAAAAAACATGTTCGCAACAATTTAGCTCATTGCACATCTCTATTTGAGGTGTCGGTGTCAGTATGGTAAAAAAAACACTATAGTATTACTCTAATGCCTTATAGTACTTAGACTAAAATAATTTTCCTTTCTTGTTACATTTTCTCTTTATTTTTTTAATATTATTTATTTGTTTTTCACGTTCTGATTGCAATGGCTAATTATTACTTTGTTAAATTTGTATAATTATGTGTTCCCTTGAAACGGTTTACTTGCATTATGATGCTATTATATTGTCATTCTGGCTTTATATAAGTGGCAAAAAAATGGTCTTAAAACGACAATAATATCATGAAAATAATATAATATATATTGCATATATAATAATCGCAATAAATTTTAGTGCAATATATCGTACAACAAAAAATAGATATTATGACAGACCTATTTCGAAGTACATCATGCTGTGAGTGTGTGTGTGTGTGTGTGTGAGTAGCAGGCACTGAGGTGCAGGAGTGTCAGAGCAGAGCTCATTAATATTCATGACCATTCCAAATATGGTCAAAAAAGACCTGATACTAGTGGTAATAAGCAAATAAAACAGTTTCTGTAGAAATTTAGAATTTACAACAGCCACAAATCTACTAGATAACAGAGAACAATCTAACTTACTGAATAATTGCACTATATGGCACCTTTAATGTTATATGTACACTGAAAAAACATGATGCATTGGATTAACTACATGTTTTTTTAAGGTAAGTGGTTGAAAACAATTTATTTGGGCTGGATTATAACAAACAAATTAAGCTGGACATTACTACATTTAATTTAATACTCAAAGGCTAAAGCAGAAAGGCACATACAGTGCATTAAGGATGGCTTGAGTAAATTATAGGACATTTTTCATTTCTGGTCATTTCATGTGTCATTTCGCTGTAGGCCCTCAGTTCCTGCGCTACTAATCTATCTTTAATATTGATAAGCAGTAAGAGTATGGCTGTAGAGAGACGGTGTTTCTGTTTGAGTGCGTTTCAGAGTGGTTTTACCCATAAGCGCAGCACATGAGACCTCAGAACACTGTCCTAATTACTGATGGTCCACTTGTAAGTGCTGCAGACCCACATGCAGACTGATGAGGGAACCTCCATAGTGAATACCACTGGGTTTACAAAAGATATGCTTATAAGTTTAGAGGTGTCACTAAATAGAACACTGCGGTTAACTGTATATCACATATAAATAAATAAATAAATAAATAAATAAATAAATAAATAAATAAATAAATAAATAAATAAATAAATCAAAGTTTGAAATGTGTAAACGTATAATAAAATGTAATTTATTGATTTGAGGGGCATTTGAATGTGTCGCAGTGGGTAGCACAATCGCCTCACAGCAAGAAGGTCGCTGGTTCAAGCCTCGGCTGGGTCAGTTGGTGTTTCTGAGTCTGCATGTTCTCCCCGTGTTGGTGTGGGTTTCCTCCGGGTGCTCCGGTTTCCCCCACAGTCCAAACACATGCGCTATAGGGGAACTGATGAACTAAACTGGCCGTAGTGTATGAGTGTGTGTGTGAATGAGTGTGTATGGGTGTTTCCCAGTACTGGGTTGCAGCTGGAAGGG
Source organism: Danio albolineatus (assembly GCA_903798035.1). Taxonomy (NCBI): domain Eukaryota; kingdom Metazoa; phylum Chordata; class Actinopteri; order Cypriniformes; family Danionidae; genus Danio; species Danio albolineatus. The sequence continues at coordinate 1,326,963 of CAIGQQ010026242.1, read as the reverse complement.
CATCAACTGCATAAAACATATGCTGGAATAGTTGGTGGTTCATTCCGCGGTGGCAACTCCTGATAATTAAGGCACTGAGATGAATGAAAATAAATAAATTAATGTGGTTACGCATTTAAAATGCAAAATATACAGTAACTATTTCATTATAATTACATTTTAAAAGGGTGGAAGTCAAATTACAGCTCAATCCAGAAAGTATTTTAGATTATTAACATGTTTACTTTGTATTCTAATATAATTTCATCATTTAATTTTAAGATAATTAACTAGACTAGCTTTACTGCCAAAATGTGCATTAAAATCAGGCGTTAGTTTACCGGAAACACATGGGACGCTTTATGGAAATCACAGTAGCCATGCATAAGGTCAATTCAGAGCCAATTAACAGGACTTGCAGCTAGTTTGTGAATTTGGCCAGAAGCTGAAGCAAACGGAGGCTTGTGAAGCGAGTGTGTTCATCATATGAGCGCTCATATGAGCAGAGGAGTGTGTGTGTGTGTGTGCATACAGACTGCAGACTCGCTGCTCCACATAATATCCCCATTGTGCGCACACAGATAGAGGCTGCTGTGTGCTGCGACTCTATTGATAGAGCGCTCTTTAAGTCAACGGCACTTCCTCCAGGGCTCAGAGCCACTGCTAATAAAGCATTCGCTAATGCCACGAGATACACTGCGCTGCTGGCGAGGCTCGGGTATCTGTTTGTTTGGTCTTCGATGGTACTTCTAAGGGTACTTTCACGGTGAGAAAACGTATAATACACAAATTAATTATATTAAAGGGTAAAAATCGCATCTATATTGGGTTTAAACACAGGCGTGTCAGCAGTGTGTGAATATCTCCAGTCTATAAGAGGTAAACATTTTATAATCAGACTTGATAATTGAAACACTTTGATTGACATTCACCTTTTGTACGTGTCATCAGGGGGAAAGCCCCGCCCACTAATGCCCGTCTCTCCCTCATTAGCATAAACAGCAGCCCTGAGTGAGAAGCAGCCGTCTGTCCATTAGCCATTAGAGTGTTTGAGCTGCTGGAGATAATGTCAGCATAGACTAAGAGGATTATAGATGTGGAGTTTTAGATGAACAGCGACAGGAGTCTCCATAGACTGACAGAAGCATGAAGCAAACACTGAAGCACACCTGACCAGCACTGAAAACACACACACTGCTGTTTTACAACATTTGCATTTAAAGCGACAGTCACTAAAACACCACAATTAGGATCAAAGCCAGAAAGGGTCAGTTTCAGAGAGCTGGAGGACATCATCTGTGTGATACTTGGAGCTGAAACGTCACAACATGCTTGCATCTTGTAAATAAGGCATGATAGATCTCCTTTAAGCTTTTACAATGTATGTTTGAAATACAATTGTAAACTGTTTTAGAAGAGTTTTAGAAAAGCTTTAAAAGAACAAACTAACTAAAATAAAGTTTCTCTAGCAGAATTAAAGTAGAATACAATTGAATGAAACATCTCTGATATTAAGTGTAGCTAGTGTGTGTATATATATATATATATATTAGGGCTGTCCAAAAATGTATCGTGATTAATCACATCCAAAATAAAAGTTTGTTTTGACATAATATGTGTGTGTGTTATATATATTTATTATGTATATGTGATAAACACATTCATAGAAGCCAAAACTATATATAAAAAAGTTACATCAAAGTAGTTACATCATATTCAAATGTAAAATTTGTATCATACACATATATTTTTTAGATATCTAAATGTAAACCAACATTTTATCAAGTATATGCATGTGTGTATTTATATATTCATAATATAAATATAGACAGAGCACACACAAATATTATGTTAAACTTTTATTTTGGATGTGATTAATCACGATTAATTTTTGGACAGCCCTAATATATATATATATATATATATATATATAAGGGCTGTCAATTGATTAAAAAAATTTACTAATTAATCACACTTTTGTTTGTGATTAATCATGATTAATCAGGAAAAGCCGTATTTATTACAGAAATAAAAACACAGGCATGTAAGTGCCATTTGAATTTTAAAACAATCAATGCCAATAACAAACAAACATTATTTCCATGTTGGATTCTAAGTGAACTACAAAACAATCCAAAATACAGGCATTGCAAATATGGAAATTGGAAGAAAAAAAATAATAATAAAGTATTGAATACAAACAATTGTGTTCATTGTAAAGTTGTTTTGAGAGTTAAGAACATTAATTATAAAGTAGAAACAATTTTGCTTAGTCCTCCTTAGCATTAGCCAGTTGCTATAAGACAGTCCAGTCTATTGACTATCGAGTGACGCACGCACGCACGCACGCACGCACGCACAGAGAGAGAGAGAGAGAGAGAGAGAGAGAGAGAGAGAGAGAGAGAGAGAGAGAGAGAGAGAGAGAGAGAGAGACGACTCTTATCCTGGTTATCATTATTTCTTTTGGAATGAGCAGTTTAATCCACAGAATTTCTACACAGTATGTTGTAGACTGTAAACTCGCAGACTTTTTTCGTCACATCCATAACGCACGTTTATTTCCCTCATTTAAAGTACAACATTTTTTTCAGATTGATATTTTTCTGAGCCCATAATTCTGAGTATATTTGTTTTGGAAAATGTAAACAGATGATTTAATATAATGTTAACATATACCTTTTCTGTGCGTTTATGTTTTGAGTTTTTACTGCAAATGTCACATCCATAATGCTGGAATTGCTCATATATAGTTAGTAGTATATTTAGCTCGTATTTTAGAAATATAGCATGCACAATGATCTTCTTCAAGTATTAAAAACTTATGAGCTCAACTTGACTTGATTATAGATGACTGGTTTATGCCATAATATAGAGAGTTGCCATAATCTAAATAGGTTAAGACACATAAATGGATTAGCTCAAAGAGTAAAGATTTAATTGAAGAGCTGGACTGAACCACTGTATTTGTTTCTCAAATCCCAAATTTGAATCAGAAAGTACATTCCTGTAGATGTGGGTTGGGTTATCTGAACTCGGCGTTACGCATGAACTGGGTCAGAGAGAGTCACATGAGGTCATGTGTGGTCAATCCCAGACACATGCAGTAAAGCAGTGAATAACGCTTCAAACTGAAACCAAAAGCTTCCTATTAGAGGAAGAAGGTCGGGTTTTTTTTTTTTTGAATGGTTCATTCCGCTGTGGCGACCACAGATTAATATGCTGAAAAGAAAAAAGAATGAATAAATAATACTTTTAATTAATATAGCTATTAATTCATAATATTATTATTTATTTATTTTGATGGCTATAAAACTTTTAATATAAAACATTAATAAGTATTACTAATATTAATATTACTTATTTGAATAAAAAACGTTTATTTAATATAACAATTACTATTAATGTAATTTATTTATTTGAATAAATGTAAAGCTTAATTAATATAACAAATACATTAATATTATTTATTTGAATGAACACAACCCTTTTCATTAATATAACTAAACTACTATTCATATAATTTTTTCATTTGAATGAGTATAAACCTTTTAATTAATACAACCTAATGACTGTTAATATAATTTATTTATCTGATAGAATATAAAGCTTAATTAAATGTAACAAATACATTAATATTATTATTTATTTATTTATTTATTTATTTGAATACACTTAAACTTTTTAATTAATATAACTTGATTACTATTCATATAGTTTATTTATTTTAGTAAATTTACCCCTTAACCCTAACCCACCCTAAACCTACCGATACCACCAAACTCGTCCTTAACCCTACCCCTATCCCAATTCAAGAGCACCACAAGTGTTTTCAAATGCATTGTGAACACAGTAAGGACACTGTATTTATTGTTTGATGCAAGCACATGGTAGTTAAGGACACCTAATATAAAGTGGGACCAAAACAATGGCAACAACGTTAAAGAGGTTTTAAATAAACAGTAGCATGATGTAGTGTTGTGATCTTTAAATCAAACCTGTCACTGCTATTAGATTTTCCTCTAAATCCTTCCCTCCAAGTCAAGTCTTACTGTTATGTCATTTTTTTACAGTGCAGAATAGAGCAGGAGCCTTAGAAAACTTGAACACTGGAGAAAGAAACTCAGGAAGCTCCTCATCCGCTTCACTCCAAACCCTTCCCTGACATTTCCTTCCAATACAGATGCAGACTGCAATCCTCAGGCGAAATACACAAATACTCAAACACCCGGTGCAATGCAGCACAATGAGTTATTAGCAGCGCAAGTGTTGTTCAGCCGCTGATTAACGACCGCTGAAAGGTTGATGTTACCTATATTTTTACATTTAATAAAACGCAAGTTTAGTCGTACGTCGAAATGAAAATGAAAATAAATAAAAAAATAAATAAAAATAAATAAATGAAAATTAATTTTTTTAAATGAACTTAAATGAATATAAATAATTAATAAATGAATAGAAATAAATGAGGGCGACACGGTGGCACAGTGGGTAGCACGATCGCCTCACAGCAAGAAGGTCTCTGGTTTGAGCCTAGGCTGAGCCAGTTGGTGTTTCTGTGTGTTTGCATGTTCTCCCCGTGTTGGTGTGGGTTTCCTCCAGGTTTCCCCACAGTCCAAACACATGCGCTATAGGGGAACTGATGAACTAAATTGGCCGTACACTCACAGAAATATTTCGCCCAAAATTTAAGATTTATGTAATTTTATTACATGACAAATTCCCATTTATATTTTTTTCATAATTTTAATGCAAATCTACCTAATAAAGTTTATACTATTTATTTTCATTAGGATAATAAAACCTATTTATTTTAAATGCATAATCCTCAGGTTTATGTAATTAGTTTATGTAAAGTGTATTTATTTTAAATTAATAATAAAAAGTTTATTTATTTAAAATACATAAAGTTTATTGTATAAATTGCATAATAATTAAGAGAACTAAATCAGGGTATCTAAAAAAGATAAATAACATTTATTTGAATCATGTTTAATGTATGCTTATATACTAAACCAAATTAAACAATGCATCACATTTATGCTATTTTTCCCCATCTAATAAAAAATAGAATTAGACCAACTGGAAAAATCCAGATTTATTTATATTTGTCTCTGATACAAAACTCTGGATTGAGCCAAGTTAACATTCAGCCAACATTTAGGAAACCATCCATATGAACCCACTTTCACAGCTGTATAAGTTCATTGTTGCCAGCCAAATCACTGGAGCAATTTTAGTTTCAGTGTCTGTACTTTTGGGGAAAGCTTGGTTGAGTCCAGGTCCATCAGGATTTTCTAGTACACCTCAAAAGTACACTTCAGACTTTTAGGGTAGCTCAAATTGCACCTGTAGAGGTTGAAGAGAACCTCCACAACTTCCAGCACAACATAGACATCAGTGAAGCTTTGTAGATGCCCATGGTCTTTCCTGCCATGTCTTGCTCTGCCTCTCTGGATTCAATGTCCTGGAATGTATAAACACACACTTAAAATATAATATTACACACACACACACACACATATATATACACATATATATATATATATATATATATATATACACATACATATACATATATATATATATATATATACACACACACACACACACACCTTTTTATTAAAGCACACAGCATATATGCATTCATGAGAATGGAATGGATGCAAGTTCAGGATAATGACCTTAAGACCTGATCACCCCCTAAAAGCCTGGAAAAAAGTCACAAGGCTGTGGATAATGTTAACAACAACACAATGCATTTTATCTCCAGTTGTGCAATTTCTTATTAATGTAACAACAATTATATAGTATCTGAAAATTATCCAAGTATTAGTCTTGTTCTCACTTGATTATGGGTCAGCCCTTCACTTGGGGTAAGGTTTTGTGCTTTACAACGGAGGGATTTCCGGGAAGACTGCAGAGATTTTTCTTCCAATGAAGCCGTTGACCTGCCACAAAACAAATGCAGTTTAAAAAAAGATAACTAAAAATGGAGACACTTCTCATAAATGCTGTGCACCTCTCTGCCAATGTAACAATTTATAATCTGACAATCAAGTCAGGATGAGTGTAGTATGTCCATCAAGGCTGAAACTTAAAGGGATAATTCACGCAAAAATAAACTTTACTC
>CAIGQQ010026242.1:1245222-1265854 GCA_903798035.1 Danio albolineatus | reverse complement strand
TCTCCTTACGCGGATGAGCATCAAAAGACTTCTGCATTGTGGAAAATATATGTATTTTTTTAACTGAATGATATCAATGTCAGTTTAAGCTGATTCTGTTATTTGTGAACAACGCATTAAATATGCAGAATTATTATTCTGATTAATTCATAACAATGGTCACAGAAGTCTGCAAGAGCATTTAGTGAAATGAAAAAACAATAGAAAGCAATACATACAATAACAAAGTAATATAAAAGTAATATAATTTTTTTTATTAATATATATATTAAAAAGTAATATAATGTTAAACTAATCTTAAATAAAATAAAAGTAAAAAAATAATATAAAATACAATAAAGTCAAATAGAATAGTAAAATCTAAAAATAAAGTTAAATTTAAAATGAAATAAATTAATATAAAATAAAAATAACATTAAACTAAATTTAATTTAAAAGTAATTTAATATTTAAATAAAGCAATTAAAAATAAAGTAAAAAGTAAAATAAAAAAGTAATATAAAATACAATAAAGTAATATAAATAAAGTGAAATAAAACAAAGTAAAACAAAAATTAAGGTAATATCAAATTAATTAAAAATTAATACAGTATTAAAGCAATTTAAAATAAAGTAAAAAGTAATATAACATACAATAAAGTGAATTAGTAAAATATAAAAATAAAGTTGAATTAAGATAAAATACATTTTTTATAAAATAAAATAATATTAAATTAAATTAAATTAAAAAGTAATACAATATTAAATAAAGAAATTTAAATTAAAGTAAAAAGTCAAATAAAAAAGTAACATAAAATACAATAAAGTAAAATAACGTAATCAAATATAAAAATAAAGTTAAATAAAAATGAAATAAATTAATATAAAATAAAATAACGTAAAATTAAATTGAAAAGTAATATAATATTAAATACAGCCATTTAAAATAAAGCAAAATAAAGTAATATAAATACAATTAAATAATAAAATAGTAAAATATAAAAATAAAGTTAAATTAAAATAAAATTAATTAATATAAAAAATAAAGTAATTTAAATTATAAAATGTAATATAACAAATAAAATTAAATTAAAAAGCCTTTCTTTACTTAATATAATACATTATTGTTACTGCAGTAAATTTAGTAACGAGCGCTGACATTTTTTCTTTGCCTTTTCATTTCTTTTTTTAATAAACATCTGTGAAACCAACATCTGAACTCACTTTTGAAATAAATAACACAGTAATCTAGAATTAAATTAAATAAATATCAAAACTGGCCACTTTTGACCAATTCAGTTAGTCTCTGATGAATAAAAGTGCAGTGTTTACTTTTACTCAGAGTGCATTAATGAACATCCCTACCTCGATCTTCATGGCTTTGGGATGCACCACGAAGATCTTGTTTCTGTATCCGCACCAGACTTTATCGTGCACCACAGTCATGCAGCGGATGGAGTGATGAGGACGACCCAGATCCAGCAGGTGGTAGTTACTCAAATCCCACTGACCGTCTGAAGCAGAGAAACAGCATTTACTCTGGGTCACTGTGTGCGCAGTACGGGTCGATGTAAACGCAGGTCTGCCACCATTACAGCAGGGGAAATAAGTATTCAACACCTCATGTTCTTTCCTGGGAGTAATATCTCTAAAGGAGCTGCTGACATGGAGTTGATGCAGATTTTGGTAAAAACCCAAACAATACACACTTAAAAATAAAACAAATCCAGGGTTCAACGCTAAGGATTTTCTCTACGGGCCCGATCAGGCTAGTGGTTCAGATTTTTACATGCCCTGCCAAAATTTTCACTGGCCCCACCAAAAAAAAAAAGTAGTTAATAGCTGTTTCTTAGCCACATATTTGAATTTATGTGTCAAAAACCAAACATAATTGTATACATACGCTTTTTATTCATTTATTTATTCTATTGAATTAATCAATCTATTTAAAAAACGTAGGCTAGAATGATGCATTATAGACTAGCATACAGATGTAGCATACAGATGTAATAACAGATGAAGCAGTGTTGTGCCAAGAAACGCACTCTGCCGTAAATTGCACCCCCCCTGAAATGTGCATAAACATAGTATTAAATTAATATTAGAGTTATGACAACAAATGACAGCGACTGAGGTGAGTTTCATGAATGGAACCTTTACCTTACAGAAGATATAGATTTAAATAAATAAATAGATTTAATTTAAACACAACATTGATTAGATTAATTAAAGTGAAGCGTTTAGTGTGTGGTTTAGTTGAAAACTACAACAATTTTATGTTTTTCGTTTGTTAAAAAAACGTCAAAATGCCTAGTTTTAGAAACGGGCTCATCACATAAGTCTATACCGCAGTCTATATTTTTATTTGTAAACCTAGTTTTAAGGGCGCCACGGTGGCGTAGTGAGTAGCACGTTCGCCTCACAGCAAGAAGGTCGCTGGTTCGATCCCCGGCTAGGCCAGTTGGCATTTCTGTGTGGAGTTTGCATGTTCTCCCCGTGGTTGCGTGGGTTTCCTCCGGGTGCTCCGGTTTCCCCCACAGTCCAAACACATGCGGTACAGGTGAATTGGGTAAGCTAAATTGTCCGTAGTGTATGTGTGTGAATGAGAATGTATGGATGTGTTTCCCAGAGATGGGTTGTGGCTGGAAGGGCATCCGCTGCGTAAAACAAATGCTGGATAAGTTGGCGGTTCAATCCGATGTGGCGACCCCGGATTAATAAAGGGACTAAGCCGAAAAGAAAATGAATGAACCTAGTTTTAAAATGCATTTCACTTTATTTTAATTATGGCCTTTGATATGTGTATATATGTATATATTTTTTTTATGTAGACTGAGAATGCTAATGAAAGTCTATAAAGGCGGTGCATTTCTCAGCACAACACCGAGACTACAGTCAGATCATGAAGCAGATCAATGTTGATTTTTCTTTGGAGGTGTCAGTGCAGAAATAAACAAAACAACAGGCCTAATGCAAAATATTATAAGATTAAAATATGAATATGATCAGATGGTAATTTCGCTCAATTTTCCAAACAGGTGAACAGCTCTCGGTAATATTTCAGCATGCTTTCACTTTCATATTCAACATGAAATGCACATTTACTGGTAAGAATGATGACATCCCGCCCTACTCATAATTCCCTCTTCATAAGCCGATTACACAACCGTAATACATAGCCTGGTTCGTCAGTTCGTTGGATTGTTTTGTTTTCTCACTAAAATCAATCCACTCTAGTTCGTTTTAGTCGAGCCGATCACCTCATCCAGACGATCTCGGACCGGTTGATTTGGCGCGAACCCGAGCACGATTGCGGGATTCACAAATGTTAGACGAACCACGCTTACTGGGCAAACGAGACCGGTTCCCAAACAAACGTCTGGGTGTTCACTTTATTTACTTTAGTAACAAGGCAGCACTGGCCTGACCGGGCCAGTAACCATCCTGTATACTGTCCCGAGTGTCTCGCATGCTGGCCCAGGGCACTCGGGCAGTCCTTACTGTCGAGCCCTGAAATCTGAAAAATGAATTATGGGTAATAACAGTGGAACGACAGAAGGAGAAAGCGCTGAACTACTCAAACATATTTAATGATTTATATAAAAGGCTTTTTTAATGACCGCAGCTTACAGACGCCTCTCATATGAAGAATCAAGCCTCACGCATTGCTCAGGTGAGTTTCTTACAGACTTCAACAGAGTGTCAGTACCTTAATGCTTCTGTGGGTCTCGTCTCTCAAATCTGAGCTTTATTCAGTATTCTTTATTGGGTTCGGGTCAGGTGATTGGCTGGGCCATTCTACAGCTTGATTTTCGTCCTCTGAAAGCATCTGAGAGTCTCCTCGGCTGTGTTTTGGATCATTGTCTTGCTGAAATGTCCACCCTGGGTTTATCTTCATCCTCCTGCTGATGTAGATGTTGGACTAAAGCAGCTGATGTTCATTTACACTAAGTAAGGGCAGAGGGTTGCTGAAGAACTACTGAGAGATTCCAGCTACTGTCTGGGCTTTCCCTGCAGAACTACGCCTTCCTTTCTTCATGTGTTCAACACTTTTTCTTTGTGTTGTTTCATTTTATTACACAGAACGTCATTTGTACACTAATTAGATTTGTTTTTTTGGTTGTTACCAACATCCGTGAAAGATTTCAAGCCATCAGCACCTTTAGAAATATGTTTCCTGAGAAAAACAGTGACGACTTCAATACTTTATTCCCCCGCTGTAGATGATAATAGTGTCTCACCAACGCCTCTGTGGAAGATAGCGAGCGTCCCGTCGGCCAGAGCCACCAGAACACGACCCTTCACGTGTCTTCAAAAACAAACAAACAAACAAACAAACAACCAAACAAACAATGAGCATGTGCTGCCGCTGAAGGAACAAAGAGCTCTGCTTCATATCTATGTGAACGAAGGAGTGTTTTCTTACACAATGCCTAGGACAGAATCCTTCAGCTTAATGGAGTGAAGACACTTCCTCCACTGCGCTACTGATGAGTGAACATACACGCTGGAAAACACACACACACACACACAGCAGCAGATCACGGATGCGTTCATCATATCTGAATTACTCCATTAGCTGGATTTGTTTATAGAAGATTGGACATGATCCAGGATGGTCTCGTTCTTCAAAACTCATCAGCTGTTGTCAAAGCTCGGGAGCAGCAGCTTAATCAGTGTAAACAGGATTAGATCGGGTCATTTCAAGCAAAGCTGATACTGAAGATACTGAAGGAGTCCTGCAGTTAGGACTGACGGACATTATTTAAACAGCATGTGAGAAACCAGAGTGAATCAGCCGGCAGCTAGCTCTCTGCAACTCTCACATGGTCGCCCACTGAAGCTAAGCAGGGCTGTTCCCAGTAAGCATCTGGATGGGAGAACACATGGGAAAGCTAGGTAGCTGCCAGAAGTGGTGTTATTGAGGCCAACAGGGGGTCGGTGTGGGTCCTAACGCCCCAGTATAGTGAAGGAGACTCTATATTGCTCAGTGAGCGCCGTCTTTCAGATGAGAGGTTAAACTGAGCTCCTGACTCTCTGTGGTCATTAATAATCCCAGGATGTTCTTCATAAAGGCGCCACGGTGGCGTAGTGAGTAGCACGTTCGCCTCACAGCAAGAAGGTCGCTGGTTCGAACCCCGGCCGGGTCAGTTGGCATTTCTGTGTGGAGTTTGCATGTTCTCCCCGTGGTTGCGTGGGTTTCCTCCGGGTGCTCCGGTTTCCCCCACAGTCCAAAGACATGCGGTACAGGTGAATTGGGTAGGCTAAATTGTCCGTAGTGTATGAATGTGTATGAATGTGTTTCCCAGAGATGGTTGCAGCTGGAGGGGCATCCGCTGCGTAAAACAAATGCTGGATAAGTTGGCGGTTCATTCCGCTGTGGCGACCCCGCATTAATAAAGGGACTAAGCCGACAAGAAAATGAATGAATGAATGAATGTTCTTCATAAAAGAGTAGGGCAGGGGTGCTCAACCCTGTTCCTGGAGAGCCACCCTCCTGCAGATTTCAGTTGCAACCCATATCAAACACACCTGCCTGTAATTATCAAGTGCTGTTCAGGTCCTAATTAATTGGTTCAGGTGTGTTTGATCAGGGTTGCAACTGAAATCTGCAGGAGGGGGGCTCTCCAGGAACAGGGTTGAGCACCCCTGGAGTAGGGGTTTAACCCCGGCATCCTGGCCAGGTCTGCCCACTGGCCTCTGTCCATCATGGTCTCCTAACATCCCCATATCATAACTCTCCTCTCCACCAATCATCTGGTGTGTGGTGTGCGGTCTGGCGCAGTATGGCTGCCGTCGTGTCATCCAGGTGGATGCTGCACGCTGGTGGTGGATGAGGAGATCCCCCCATTGTGTAAAGCGCTTTGAGTGTCTAGAAAAGTGCTATATAAATGTAAGGAATTATTATTTTTATTAATCAGTCCCTCACCAGCCGTTCTGAGCGCCGAGCCACATGGTGGGCAGAACACTGGTCATCTTACAGGCCTCTTCTCTCATCAGATCCTGATCCTGTGGCAGAGAACTCACACCGTCCTTCACCAGATCACACTCCCTGCACACACACAAACTGAATTAGTACTGAATTATTAAAAATCCTCATGTTTTTAATCCAATGTGGCACGCACGCAGTCACATAGATGCATGAACACACACATTGCACACTTATGCACATACCATACCTGTTAACCCTCCTGTTTTTCCAAGGATTCTCCCATATTTTACAGTTCTATCCCGCTTTCATCCCGTAAAGGTGTTTTCCCGTATTTCTCCTGTATTTTCAGTTTGAAGGGTGGCGATAAACATTAAAGAGCCGATCCTCCCTATACGCCACCCATACCGCCGCACCACCAGGCGGCGCCCCTTGCTCTTAAATGTGAGTCAGTTCTGTGCTTCGGCTTTATTTAGGCATGAAACACTTTGATATAAATATAAAAACGGCGGGATTCCCTTTCCTTTTCATTACAGGTGCCGTCGCTCCTCCTGTGCAATCCTCAGTACAGTCATAAAGCGGTGCGTGACTGTCAGACACGCTCCATAGTGATGAACAGACGCTGTTTCCCAAACCCATTCTGTACATGCGATCTGAAGCGGAGCGATAGTCTGGGTTTAGGGTGTGTGTTTGAACAGACATACACACATCATTAATAATAATAATAACAGCTAAAGATGGCCATCTTAGTGGGGTTTTTATTCAAACACAACTAATGTTGTCCTAAATGAGTATAAAGCGTGAGGAAAGCAGTCGAATGCTTCATTACAGCGTTAGATGTGTGCATTGTTAAAGCGACGCCTCTGTTATTTAATGTAATCAAACACAAAATCTAAATAAATGAGATTCATTCGCTGCTCTTTATTCAGAATGTGTGAGATATACAGTGAGAAGATTAATGAGATCTGATAACTTGATTCTATTTCGTTATAATAGCTCATTTTAATAAGCTAAACTGTTTGCTGATGTATACTATTACATATTCTTTAGTAAATAATAATAATAAATAATATTACTGACCGTTTAACTGTTTATTAACACTGAAACAGCTCCAGAAGAACATAGACAATATGGTATTGAAGGGGGTTATCCCTAATTATGGTGAGCGTATCCCCTATTTCTCATCCCAATGTTGACAGGTATGGCACATGCATACATACACAAACACGCGCACATATACACTCAAACATGCGTGCAAACACACACACACACACCTCTGCGTGTAACTGGCCGGAGCGTCTCTGCTGCTCTGCACGCCCAGCGGGTCGGTGAACACGTGTTCGGTGTAGATCTCTGGGTGAGTGTCGTCTGCTGGAGTGTTGCTGCTGCTCTCTGTGGCCTCCAGAGCTTCTTCTGCTGCAGTGATTATAGAGTCCTGCTGCCGCGCGGACAAAACCTCATCTACACACACACACACGCACGCACACACACACGCACGCATGCACACACACACGCACAAAGCTTTAAAACCGCATCATTTATACACGCTTCAGCAGTGCAGTCTATCAGTGTGTGTGTGTGTGTGTGTGTGTGTGTGTGTGTGTGTGTGTGTGTGTTACCGGAGTCAGGGGTGTGTGTGGAGTTTGTGCAGACGGTGTGAGGGATGTCGGCAGAGCAGCCCACCACACTGATGCCCTCCAGACCTCCATCAGCGCCCGCAGAGAAGCTGCCAGCCGAGCAGCGCACTGTAGACGGACCCTCGACCTCTGACCCCACATCCTCTCCGGCTGGGTAATCCGTCTCACAAGCCCCTGACAAACACACACACACACACACACACAGAGGAGTTTACACATACACAGTGAAGCACTTGCTAAGACACATGTGCACATACAACACACATAAACATTTACACACACACTCAAACACAACACATATGCACAAACAGACACACACACACGCACACATTTAAACACATAGGTGCGCACACACACAGACATGCAAACTTGAATACACAGTCAAGCACATGCTAAGACACACACACATACACACAAACATTTACACTTTCACTCAAACACACACATATGCACACACACACAAAAACATTTACACTCACACTCAAACACACGTATGCGCACACACACATACAAAAACATTTACACTCACACTCAAACACACACGTATGCACACACACATACGCAAACACTCACAGGCACGCACATACAAACACACACACAGACATGCACAAGCACAAACACACACTCAAACAAACATTTACACTCACACTAAAACACACACACACACACTCGAACAAACATTTACACTCACACTCAAACACACACGTATGCACACACACATACGCGCGCACACACACACACACAAACACTCACAGGCTCGCACATACAAACACACACACAGACATGCACAAGCACACACACAAACACACTCAAACACACACACACAAACACACATACAAACACACACTCAAACACACACACTCAAACACACACACACACACACAAACTCAAACACACACACACAGGCAAACACACGCACACACACACAAACACACTCTCAAACACACACTCAAACACACACACAAACACACTCAAACACACCCTCAAACACACCCTCAAACACACCCTCAAACACACCCTTAAACACACCCTTAAACACACACACACACACACACAATATAAGAGTGTTTTCATGCAGTCTTGCTCCACACCTACAAAAGTTTTGGTTACTTCAACACGTGCACAAAAACACACACAATCAAACACACGCACACGCACGCGCACACACACACACATACACACATACAAACGCAGTCTTGCTCTACTCTTACAAATGTTTTGGTTACTTTAACACATGTACATACACACACAAACACACACACACACACAGTGTTCTCATGCAATTGTTTTGTTTACTACAGTCGGGTCAGAACTCATGACCCCTGTATTTTCCCACAACAGTGCATTGTGCGTGTGTGTGTGTGTGTGTGCGTGTGTGTTCCTCTGACCTGGAACACTGGCGATGCACAGCACGTGTGAGTTGCAGATGACGAAGTTCTCCAGGATGTTCCCGGGCTGGTTTGCATCGATCACCACCACCTTAGAGGAGGAGTGTGTGGTGGTGCAGATCCACACCAGGCTGGAGAGCTCGTCCTGATGCCGCAGCTCCTTCTCCTGATCCTGAACACACACACACACACACACACACACACACCAGATATTAAACACACTACAGGTAAGAAACATGAACATTAACTCACATCCATCACTATAATTCACACAGAAATGTCACGTTCATTACTTTAAAGAAGCTTTCATTCACGTTCCTTCAGCTTAGCCCCTTTATTCATCAGGGATCACCACAGTGGAATGAATCGCCAACTATTCCAGCATATATTTTACACAGCGGATGCCCTTCCAGCTGCAACCCAGCACTGGGAAACACCCATACACTCTCATTCACACTCATACATGTAGTTCATCAGTCCCCCTATAGTGCATGTGTTTGGACTGTGGGGGAAACAGGATGAAACCCACACCAACACCGAACATGCAGACTCCACAAAGAAACACCAACTGACCCAGCTGAGGCTCGAACCAGCGACCTTCTTACTGTCAGGCCACAGTTCTAACCACTGCGCCACCGTGTAACCCAGCTTTATATCATAATGGTTATATCTGTCTTTGTGTTTCCTCACCTTGAGCTCCTCCTCCAGACGGTCCAGGCTGCTCTGAGACCCGCTCTTCTTCCCGGGGCTGATGGGACCTCTCTCTCCTCCAGACACGTCTTTATAAAACACACTCGCACCCACAATACTGCCTCCGTCTCGCGTTTTACCACCGGAGAGATTGACTCCTGCAGCGCACCACAGCTACACACACACAACAAACAAGTTAATCTACAGCTCTGCACCATTACAGGGAGTGCAGAATCACTAGGCAAGTTGTTTTTTTGAAGATTAATTTTATTATTGAACAACAACCATGTTCTCAATGAACCCAAAACACTCATTAATACCAAAGCTGAATATATCTGGAAGTAGTTTTTAGTTTGAGCTATTTTAGGAGGATATCTGTGTGTGCAGGTGACTATTACTGTGCAGAATTATTAGGCAACTTAACAAAAAACACATAAATCCCCATTTCAATGATTTATTTTCACCAGTGAAACCAATATAACATCTCAACATTCACAAATATACATTTCTGACATTCAAAAACACAACAAAAACACATCAGTGACCAATATAGCCACCTTTCTCTGCAAGGACACTCAAAAGCCTGCCATCCATGGATTCTGTCAGTGTTTTGATCTGTTCACCATCAACATTGCGTGCAGCAGCAACCACAGCCTCCCAGACACTGTTCAGAGAGGTGTACTGTTCTCCCTCCGCAGGTAAATCTCACATTTGATGATGGAGCACAGGTTCTCTATGGGGTTCAGGTGAACAAGGAGGCCATGTCATTAGTTCTTCTTCTTTTAGACCCTTTCTTGCCAGCCACGCTGTGGAGTACTTGGCCGCTATGATGGAGCATTGTCCTGCATGAAGATCATGTTTTTCTTCCGACCGATCCAGCCACGGGCCCATCCATCTGGCCCATCAAGACTCACTCTCATCTCATCAGTCCAGAAAACCTTAGAAAAATCAGTCTTGAGATATTTCTTGGCCCAGTCTTGACGTTTCAGCTTGTGTGTGTTGTTCAGTGGTGGTGGTTTTTCAGCCTTTCTTACCTTGGCCGTGTCTCTGAGTATTGCACACCTTGTGCTTTTGGGCACTCCAGTGATGCTGCAGCTCTGAAATATGGCAGAACTGGTGGCGAGTGGCATCTTGGCAGCTGCACGCTTGACTTTTCCCAGTTCATGGGCAGTTATTTTGGTTTCTCCACACGCTTCTTGCGCCCCTGTTGACTATTGTGAATGAAGCGCTTGATTGTTGGATGATCACGCTTCAGAAGCTTGGCAGTTTTAAGAGTGCTGCATCCCTCTGCAGGATATCTCACTATTGTTGACTTTCGGAGCCTGTCAAGTCCTTCTTTTGACCCATTTTGCCAAAGGAAAGGAAGTTGCCTAATAATTCTGCACAGCTGATATAGGGTGTTGATGTCATTACACCACAGCCCTTCTCATTACAGAGATGCACATCACCTAATATGCTTCATTGCTAGTAGCTTTCCAGCCGATACAGCTTGGAGGAAGACAACATGCAGAAAGAGGATGATGTGCTCAAGATACTCATTTGCCTAATAATTCTGCACTCCCTGTAGCTGTGCTCCCATCCACCTATTTTTATGTGCATTTTGTAATATAGCATAAAAAATGCTCAATAGAAATGACAAGGTGCGCATAAATGTGGAAATTCACCGCGTTCATTGCGTTTGGTCTTCTGAGGCGCAGCTCATTTATTAGAGGAGAACAAACCCCACAGTGGAGAACCCCAGCAGTGCAGCAGATACACTCCTCTCAGTGAGATCTGCAGGAGCTGAGGAGCTGATGCTCTTCTGTTTCTCACTGACTGGAAACCCTGATTTCTTCACTGAAGTTTTATTAAAGTTTGCACATAAATCTAACTCACACCTTTGGATGGAGGCACAGCTTTAGTAACATCAGAGCTGAAAGCAGTCTCACCTTCATGGAAGCATCTTTCTCATCTAAAGGCCGCAGGTAAACAGGCACCGGCAGGTTCTTAATCTTATCTGTTTGTCCACCATTGGCCACCTTTGAAAACAGATGATAAGTTATAAGTTATAATAGTATTATATACAGTTGAAGTCAGAATTATTAGCTATTTTTTCACCCAATTTCTGTTTAATGAAGAGCAGATGTCTTCAGCACATTTCTAAATATAATAGTTTTAATGACTCATCTCTAATAACTGATGTCTTTTATCTTCATCATGATGACAGCACATATTAGACTAGATATCTGACTAGTATTCAGCTTACAGTGACATTTAAAGGCTTCACTAGGGTAATTAGGGTAAAGTTAGGGTAATTAGGCGAGTCATTGTATAACAGTGGTTTGTACTGTTGACAATCCAACACTAATATTGCTGAAGGGGGCTAATAATATTGACCTTAACATGGGTTTAACACTATTAAGAGCTGCTTTTATTCTAGCTGAAATAAAACAAATCAGACTTTCTCCAGAAGAACAAACATTAGAGGAGATACTGAGAGAAACTCCTGAATCTGACAAACATTATTTGGGGAATATTAGAAGAAGAAATATAAATTTACAGGGCTAATAATTGTATATTAGCACCATATTATGTTATAATAGTAATAGTAAATATAATAGAACCTATAGCATCTATATATGGCATAATAGTAGAGTATAGTATATATATCAATAATATAAGGGATGTTAAAACAGCACTGGTATACTGTAGTATGAGAGTTTCACCTTGTATTTTGGAGGTAAACTCCATCCGTACGCCTGCATTCTGCCGTCCTCTTTCTGCACGTGAGCCTTCACCTGTCTGTACTGAGCTCTTTTCTGCTCTCGACGGGACACGACGGTCTCCACCTCAGCTCTACAGCATTCACACACACACATGAAAGATTTCAGACACAGGGCACGTGCTCGAGTTTTCTAGAGTAATAAACAAATAAATAAAGGTTATTATCGTTATTAATATTATTATCACCAATTATAAAACGAAATTAAAATGATTTTGATTATGATATTCAAAATGATATTTTGAATAAATTCAAAATACTTTGTGAATAATAATAACAATAATAAATAATAATTAAAAAATAATAATATAATAATAAATAATAGGCTATTGTTGTTATTATCATTATCATACTTATAAAAAATAAAAATGAATTTGATTATTTTTAATTTAAAGTCAAAAAGGTTTGTGAACAACAACAACAACAACAACAGTAGTAGTAGTAGTAGTTATAATAATAATAATGATGATTATTATTATTTACAAACCCTTAAGATTATTTAATTTAATTATGAGAATAAAAATAATAATAGCAACAACAATAATAAATATAATAATAAATAATAAATGAATTTGATTATTTTTAATTTAAAGTTTAAAAAGTTTGTGAACAACAACAACAGTAGTAGTAGTAGTAGTAATAATAATAATAATAATAATGATTATTATTATTATTAATTTTCACAAACCTTTAGGATTATTTAATTAAAGTATTAGAATAAAAATAATAATAACAACA
Organism: Danio albolineatus; assembly: GCA_903798035.1. Lineage (NCBI taxonomy): Eukaryota > Metazoa > Chordata > Actinopteri > Cypriniformes > Danionidae > Danio > Danio albolineatus. Next base: position 1,252,732 of record CAIGQQ010026242.1, on the reverse strand, counting down.
ACAACAATAACAATAATATTAATGTACTTGTTGTTGTTATTATTATTAATAATATTATTATTATTGTTATCATTTATAAAAATAAATAAAAAAGTTTTTAATAATTAAGTCAAAAAGATTTGTGAATAATAATAATAATAATAATAATAATAATATTATCACCAGTAGTAGTTATCATGATGATGATGATGATGATTATTATTATTATTCACAAACATTTTAGATTTAATCGAGTAATACTAAAAAATAATTATAGTAACAACATTATTATTGTTATAAATAATAATAATAATAATAATAATAATAAGTAATTACGATAAATACACACATATAAAAATAAATCAAAAGTTATTGCTGTTGTTATTATTATTATTACTACCTTTTATTAAATAAATAAATACATATTTTACAATAAAAGTCAAAAAAGTTTGTTAATAATAATAATAGTAGTAGTAGTAGTAGTAGTATTGATGACTATCATTATTATCATCATTATTATTATTATTCACAAATCTTTTGGACTATTTAATAATAATAATAATAATAAAATAATTATAACAATAAATAAATATAATAATAATAAGTTATTGTTGCTATTATTATTATTAATAGTATTATTAGTTTTATCATTTATAAATTAAATAAAAAAGATTTTTATAATAAAGTCAAAAAAGTTTGTGAATAATAATAATAATAATAATAATAATAATAATAATAATAATAATAATAATAGTGGTGATTTTAATTATGATGATGATTATTATTATCATTATTATTATTATTATTATTATTATTATTATTAATAATAATATTAACAAACTTTTGGACAATTTAATATAATAATAATAATAATAATAATAATAATAATAATAATAATAAATTTTGACTCGTTATTTCTCAAAATGAGAAAAATGTTTTACTTATCCAGAAAATGCTTCTTGATTTGCACATTTTTTGATATTTGGACTAGACAACTAAGACAACAACTATTAAGTAAGGAAAGTATTTTTGAAGCTCTACCTAGTGTCCAGTTCTCTGCGCTCATGCAACACTTAATAAAAGCTGCAACATGAATAAAAGCAGTAACCGAGAGTAAGACTCACTCCTCATTGAGGAAGTCGAAGGCTTTGGATTTGTCGCTGGGCAGCTGAGCGAGTGTGCTGCTGCGTTTCTTCACCGACGGCACCACGTGTGATGAGGGAGCGTTGTACTTCATGTTGACCGGCGCTTCAGGTTTCTTGGCTGCGCCGCCGGACGAGGAGCTGAAGAGCCTGCTGAAACTGAGGGACGAGGAAGAAAAACACACAGACACTGGTGGTATGCGGACACAAGCAGAGGTTAGAGCTCACACGCTCACTGTTATGGGGTTTTAGGGTCACGTCCCAAACATCAGCACACTGCTTTACTATAGGGCACCTAACTAGGGCGCAGCATGCAGACTTGCTTTCTACATCACACTCCTCAAACATACAACAAAATGCTTCTCGGTCACAATTCATGCTGTCCACTACTGGCGTACTACCTGGATACTGTTCAGATATTAACACTCTTCAGCACACACTGTAGAGACACATCCGTGAGTTAGCAGTTTTCCATATTTTGTGATTTATTTATGTTGCTGAATTGCATTATGGGAGCTTGATTTTTCTTCTGACAACTTGTAACCTTAAAGGTTCAAGCTGAAAAAGTTTAGCTGATTTTAATACAAAATAAATTAATACTATTAAGAAGTTAATATTAGGGCGTACTCACACTATGCTGTTCGAACCGTGTCCAGGCCCGTTTCCCGGTAAGTGTAAGTGCTCTAAATTGGACAGTATAGTTGGCCGGCTCTGACCCGGTTGGAAGAGGTGTGGCTGAGTGTGGTTCACTTGGCCATTGGCGCGGTACGCTTGTAGTGTGAGTGCAGAGCGCGCCTGAGCCCCAAACTGAAGAGGAGACGTGACTTTTGGGGACTGTTTGATATGGATTTCTGAATCATTCTTACTGTTTAACCTCTTACACTCTGGTGCTATTTTGGGATTTCCGCCTGGATTTTGTCTACCCAATTTTAAAAGCTTCCTAAATCCACATGCAGAGGAGTAAATGCAAAAATGTGGTCTCATTTTAAAGAAAACCTTTTAAATTTTCATAAAACACTGTTGAAAGTGATTAAAATAATTGTATATGCTGTCTGTGTTATCATAAACACTTAAAAAAGAGGCCCTTTCTGTATTTTTTCTTTATAAACTCAAATTTAAAAGAGTATCTTTTAGGTTCTGTGTGGTCTAGGTTTCTGTCATTAATTTTGGTGGTTCCTGCACACGTCAGTAATCATAAGAAAAAAGAAAAATGCCTCTATCATAATCTATGCAAAAGTTATTGTATGCCAACTGATGAGAGGTGCTATACCTGTTTTTATGTAACTTCCACCTACCAAACTTGGAAAGTCTTCCATATCCAAATGCAGTGGTATAAATGACAAACTCCAGTGTTATTGGACAGAAAACCATTTGAATTTACAAAAGAAACTGCTGAAAGTAATAAATAATATTTGTTATGTTTTCTGTTTTATGATTAATTACTTCAACATTGGGTGCATTTTTATTTTTTGTTCTAAAAATGCTTTTTTGAAATTGTGTAGATAATCCCATAAGAGAATAAGACAACTCCAGACAGTTCTGCTTGAATCCAGCAGAGAGCAGCAAACACTAGGAAAAATAATTTTGTCTCTATCATAGAGTATGCAAAGGTTATTGTAATTCAACTGAATATTAGGAAAATAACTTTGATCATTCATATCAAATATGACATATTTGCTTCTGCAGAGTTCTTACATGATAAGAACATGAGTTTCCATTACTTTCTCATTTCTCCTTCCCATTTGTATCATAACATTATATCAAAGAAGTCAAAGTCAGCTTCTCCAAAACCTCCTCAGCTCCTAGAAAAAAAAGCTTATTTTTGAGGCTGTCTTCTTTTTCTGCGCCATAAAAAACGCAGTGATTCATTCGATAACTGTTTGATATGTGAATATAATTCAGTAAAGGAACGCTAGAATCGTACATGGACAGACAAGAGCTTTTATTTGAGCTATGACTTGTACATGTGTGTCATATATGAAGCATATAAAAATAGGAAAATGACAGCTCGGGTATCCAGTATTTTGTTGTGTAATTAAATGTTAATAACTTTTGTACAGTAAAATAAAAACCTAAGTGATGCATATGTGCATAAAATTTGATGTAGTGAATATAAGTGAATATAGGATTGTTTTTGTCAGATATATGCTATATTTTTTGTATATTTATTTAATATAATATATAATTGCTTTTGAAAATTCAGAGTGAATGAGACTGTTTTGATTACTCGCGTGCTATATTGCTTGTATATTATATAATTTAATATATATAACTGTTATTGAAAGTTCAGAGTGAATATAAGATAGTTTTGATTAATCATATACTATATTTATTGTATATTATATAATTTAATGTCATGGAAGTTCCATATTTCACGCTCAAGTACTTTCAGAAAAGTTGATGACGTCACCGGACCGCAGAGTTTAAGAGGTTAAAAACATCCCACAATAATCATAATTTAATAATAAAAAATAGGTCAGGTCAGTATCCTCAGCAGTAAATAAATTGAGAACTTTTATGCAAATGTTACTGCAAAGAAAGTAATTAAATGGTATTTTTAAATGAAAATAAATATTTTATTGTGATGGATTGTTGGTGTTAATGGGTGTTAATGGCCAGATTAAGTAGCTATACATGAACAAAGGGAAATTAAGACCTGTTAAAAAAAGATTTAAGACCTACAACACAATATTTCAGTAGATTTAAGACTTCTTAAGACCCCACAGATACGCTGCAATAAGCGAGCCGCATGAGACCCCCGAAAACCCCAATAAATACCTAGTTTTAAAACAACTAGTTTTTCATTGTGTTTCTTTTTTTACGAAAAGAAAATGTAGAAAAAAGATTGAGTGATTTAAGAAAATAGAAAGCGGAACAAAAAACAAACAAATAAATAAAATAATAAATACAAAGGGTGCTTTTGGGCCACATGTCTGCAATCCCTTAGGGTCCCCAAATCCCTTTTCACACCGTAGTTTATTTAATATAGTTTTAGTTAATAAAAGTATTAATGTTGTTTTGAAGTTGCCTGGTAAACACAATACATGGACTGTTGTGACTGTTCCAAAATGAACAAACGTGCAAATATGTTAATAAACACTGAGGTAAAGTTAGTTTATATTCACACATTCTGACTTTCAGCTTTTTAAAACACGTTAATAAACTATTATCAAGTGGTATTTGCAAATTCTAAATAGGGAAATCACAATAGCAGCCGATGACCATAAAAGTACATTGTTTACAGTCAATAAAATAGTGCTGATGTTGTTTTGAAGTCATATTTATATGCGATTTCAGACACAATATTCAAAGTAGCGTGGTAAATATGAATAATAATGGAGGTAGAGTTGTTTTTCACACATTCAGACTTTCTCCTTAATAATATAATTTCAGAAAATTATACTATAACTATAATTTCAAACTATACTTCAGAAAAGTGTTATTTGCTAAATCTAAATAGTGAAGTCATATTAGCAGCCAATGACTATCAACGTACAATAATGTTTAGTCAATAAAATAGTGCTGATGTTGTTTTGAAGAAGTCACACTTAAATGCAATTTTAGACCAAATATTCAAATTAGCGTTGTAAACAAATACAGGGACTGTTAAATTACAGATTGTGTGAATATAAAACCAACTTAACCTCAATTGAACAATATAAAGATTGTCACTGAACGAATGTGCGAATATAAAACCAACTTTACCTCAAAAATCAACATTAGCACTATTTAATTGACTACGAACAAAGTTGTATGTTGATGATCGTTCTCTGCTAATATGATTTCACTATTCAGAATTGCTAAGATACTCTATTAAGGAGAATCATATTAGCAGCTTCGACCATCAACGTAACTTACAGCATTGTTAACGGTCAGTTGAACAGTGCTAATGTTGTTTCGAAGTCATCCTTACATGCGATTTCAGAGCGAATATTGAAAGTAGAGTGGTAAACACAATACAGGGACTGTCTTAAAAGTTGTCAATGTTCACAAATGTGCGATTATGAAGCCAACTTTACCTCGATCCTTGAGAAGGGTGTCTTGACGGAGCTCCGTCTGTCGCGCTAGCTAACAGTTCTCACTAATACTGTGTTTACTTCTGTTCGCTACATTCACGGAGAACTTTGAGGAAAACACGTCAGCGCGGGCGGAAAGTAGACCTCCTCCGCCGCCGAGTTCACTCGTCCTAGGTTCTCCAAAACTCTCCGTTGACCGGGATTATCTGGTTAACGTTAACCGGTCGTTAAGTAGAGTCCCGTCAGGAGGAGACCGGAGTGAGACTAGTGGAGCTGACCGTCACGTGATGACGTCATGGCCGGGGAGGCGCGCGACTGTAGTTTGTCGACGCCCACTAAACTTCTGTTTGTTTGTTTTGGGGTTTTTGTTTGTTTGTTTTGCTTGTTTTTTTATTTGTTTAAATAACTATCTGGTTGAAATTAGGATGTTTTTTCTGTTTGTCAAGAATAATCAACAAGTCATTCTATATATGAAGTAAACTACCTGACAGAACTCTTGTGGCCTATCCAAGTTTTAGGAACAGCAAATAATAACTTGACTTCTAGTTATTAGTTATCTTATATAGTTATAATATATAGTTATATATATCTATATAGTTATCTTCTCAGCAGTGGCTCATATGAAAGGCGAAGGCCTCGAGATTACACTGATTTCACCACAGTAAATATGATCATGTGTTGATGTTGACTGATGTAATGAGGACAGTGCGGTCTGACTCTGCTTAGACTAAAGTCTCGTCACTGAACCTTCAATAATGTCCAGTATAGAATATAAAGTCCTGCTGCAGTGGAGACAGAATGAATATTGTGTGTGACTCCCATGAGCTTGGAGGAGGACTGCATCCACACATCTCTGCAGTGACTCCAATAACGCATTAATAAAGTCATCTGGAACGCCAGAGAAAGCGTGAAGACTCCCAGAGTTCATCAAGAGTCTTTGGGTTCATCTTCAACGCCCCCTTCTTCATCTGCTCAATAATGTTCATGTCTGGTGACTGGGCTGGCCAATCCTGGAGCAGCTTGAGCTTCTCTGCTTTCAGGAGCTTTGATGTGGAGGCTGAAGTATGAGAAGGAGCGCTATCCTGCTGGAGAATCTGCCCTCTCCTGTGGTTTGTAATGTAATGGGCAGCACGGATGTCTTGATACCTCAGGCTGTTGATGTTGCAGACACTCTGCAGATCTCTACACGCCCCCATACTGAATGTAGACCCCAAACCATGATGTCTCCTTCACCAAACTTGACTGATTTCTGTGTGAATCTTGGTCCATGCTGGTTCCAGTAGGTCTTCTGCAGTATTGGTGATGATTGGGATGCAGATCAGCAGATGATTCATGGGAAACACCCACCTTCTGACACTTTAACACATGATCAACTAGAAGTCGAGTTATTATTTGTTGCTCTTACAACTGGGATCGACGACAAGACTTCTGTCAGGTAGTGTATGCGTATACACACACATATATATATATATATATAATTCTTTTACTGTATTTATTATGTATGAGTTTGAAGTACGTTTAAATAACATTTTCACATTTGTTTAATTTAAATAAAGTCTACAAACATTTGTATCAAACCTAAAATAAAAATATTGTCATTTTGAGCCATTTTTTTTCTTAAAATGTCAAGAAATTTCACCTATTGTGATTTAAAATCAGGATTATAAACATCAAATATAGACATTCTTATAGATGTTTTTGTACATAACATTCCTTTTTACCTAAAAAAGAAGATAAACACATGAAAACATGACACTTAAATAAATAAATAAATATATATATATATATATATATATGTGTGTGTGTGTGTGAGTGTGTTTTCAATAAGGGAAAAAATAACAATAAAAAGAAAACAGAATATATTTGACTCCTCTGATGATAAAACATTGGGGTTTATGTCAAAAAATGAATATATACATATTTAAAAACATGGCACTTAAAAAGAAAATAATATAAAATATTATTCGGATTATTATTATTGCATTTACAGCAGTTGCTGATGCAAGAAGATCAGATCTTTAATAAACACGCATGTTTCATAATCCAGCATAAAACAGACATTTCTCCAGTGCTTTTATTTCTGAAAAATGCACCATAACCTCAAAGAAATGAAAATAAATAAATAAAAGGCCGCTGTGAGTGAATGAGCAGACACTGATCTGAAGCTCTCGTCTACGTCACAAGACACGATTTCATGCGTTTGCCGTCATGCATAAAGAAAATCTCTCACCGATCTACAATCAGCACCATACCACTCTTCAACAATCACACAACCTAAAAAACACATTCCTCACAGCTCAACAACACCGCACTGTGAATAAAGTCAAGGACAGACAGTAATATGGCCATATATTAAACACTCCAGCGGTCAGA
>CAIGQQ010026242.1:1188219-1223107 GCA_903798035.1 Danio albolineatus | reverse complement strand
CCGTAATGAACAACCACTGCATAATAAAACAATATCAACATTCTTAATTGTTTAAATATTAATTATTCACTGTATTTCTAAGTCCCCACGATATCAATATAGTTAATGCTCATTAACACGATATATCAAATTAAGAGTAACGATAATGTCACAACAGCAGGATATCGCAGCATTTACTGCTGTTATGAACGACCACAAATGCAATAATCTGAACATTCTTAAATGTTTAAATATTAATTAATCACTGCACTTTGAAGTCCCCACGATATCAATATAATTAATGCTCATTATCACGATATATCAAATTACCGAGTAACAATAAACTGTCACAACAGCAGGATATCAATCGCAACATTATGAACAACCACTGTAAATACAACAATCTCAACATTCTTAAACGTTTAAATATCTATTATTATATTTAAATATAAGTCCCCACGATATCAATATAGTGAATGTTAAATATCACGATATATCGAATGACCAAATATCAGAGTATGTCTTGTAACGCTACAGTATGTCACAACAGCAGGACACTGATCTGACATAAAGGCCATAAAGATGATAAATAAGCTGAACTTTGATCTCAATCTCACCACACAGCGCGGATAAACAGCTCGAAGGCTCCGGGAAACACCAGATCATCACTGGCGATCCGCCACCGGCGCCCGAACACCAGCAGTCCGGGCATCCTGACAGATGACGATAAAGATGATCACAATCCGCACACACTCCCGGTCAGCGGCGTCCCGAAGGCCATCTCCCCGCCACCCTGTGCTCAACTTCCAGATTTGAATATTACGACATGAGGGAAATTAACATTAGCATCGCTCACTGACGTCTGACAGGACAATCTGCAGCTGCTTGGGTTTGTTTTCCCTTTTCTGTGCAGCAGCCAAATGTGTCCGGCAGCACAACAGTTCCGGGAGCGATACAGCAGTTATGAATATTATTTATTAATTTTTTTTATTAATTGTATTTCATTAACGTCTACCCCCACCACAACTCTAAATCTACCTCTTACAGTAATTTTAAAACAGTAATTAAATCGAGAACTCTCTATGTTATTTATTGACTCATATTAATTGTATTATATTATTGCTTATCCTCAAAATAAAGTAACAAACCGTAATTTTGCCAATTATCATTTATATTATACATAAATTACCAATTAAATTTTATTTTATTAGCGTCTACCCCTACCCAAACCCCTACAGTAATGTAAAACAGTAATTATAGAGAGTATTATTCTTATTATTAATTAAATTACCCATTATTTCACTTTATTAACGTCCACCCCTACTCCTCATAGCAATTTAAGAACAGTATTTATTATTGTGCAGTGATTGTTTTATTAAAATAATACTAACAACTCTCGTTAACTTCGGGCCGCAGCTGTATCCCTTCTAAACTTAACCCGGACTTATTTTGTGGAGACACACTCCCTCAGGTTAGCGTCATAAACTTTGTTTACTCATTAATTTTACTGAACAGAATATACAAATGTAATGGCACTTTCAAATGTAATATAGCAAATATTTAGCAAGCCACATACACAAATGGACCGAAACATGCAACTTAATAAAGTAATTAAACTGTTTTATCATGTGGACACTAAAACACCACAGACAAACACAAGCTGTAGCTCTGATAAAGGTTTTATTCACTAAAAAAATACAAATCAGTGTGCTCTGTGTTTGTCTGAGGTGATTAATCTACCCTTATAGCTGAAATGAAACAAATACTATGGTAAATCATATTAATGTAGTGTTTTTGAATAGGAAAGTACTTGAATGAATCTGTTTGTGGTGATTCAGTTGCTATACATACATTTATTGTAATATAAATAAATGACCCAATTTTCTACAAATATAATGTATATTATACTAAATACTTTAGAGCAGTGGTTATCAAACTGTGGTACATGCACCACTGGTGGTAGCTTCCTTCTAGTGGTACACGGAGGAATCGCTGAATAATTAAAGTAAAAACGAACACACTTTTAACTCTTTGACATGTACGATAACACAGATGTAATCAGTAAACTGATTTTAACTATTTAAGTGTCTGATAATAATAAATATTGTTAATTAGAAGAATTAATCTGCCTTGTTTGTGAACTGTGCAGTGCTGTAGCTGCTTCTTTAGGCCTACTCCGCTACTGTACTTCAACACCGGTTATTATTGTGGTACTTGGAGAGACTATTGTTTTCTGAGTTGGTACTTGGTGAAAAAAGCTTGAGAACCACTGATTTAGAGTATTGCTGTTAATTACATAAGATTTTCCAAACAAGAACCCTTTGTTTCCCCTAATTGCTTTATTCGAGACAATGTCACCATGCTAAAGCACATCCAAAACCATAAATAACCAAATAAAGTGATAATTATTGTGCTCAAATGATGGTGTATATTAAAAACACGCTGCATTATAAAAAGATCCAGTGAAATTAATTGACATCTTTTAGAAGCTGGTATCAGTATGTTAGCTTTAAGGATATCTATAGTCTAGTGCAGTGTTTCTTAACTAGTGGGTCATTTTAGTGGGTCGCGGAGATTGCTGTCAAAAAAACATTTTTTTTTTTAAATTTATTTTGCTTGTACCGGACTTTTATTTTGATATGCGCACAACAACAGTTTAGTTTAGTTCATGGGAACTGAACCTTTCCTTACACTAACCACTGTTTATAGTATTTGCCGTTTTAACTTTGTAATATTTCTATAATTTGACACATTTTGTTAAATGGCGGCAATAAAATATTGTTTATTTGTAAGTCTCTGTGATTTTCTTATGATTTGTCGGTCACTACTTGTGTATGTTACCAAATAAATACAAAATAATTATAATTCCTAAAATTATATTAGAAAAATTTGGGTCGCGGCTTGATGACCATGCAAAAATGTGGGTCCCGTGGCCAAACCAGTTGAGAACCACTAGTGTGCTCCAAAAACAGTATTTAAGTGATTGACTGCGGGATAAAAGGCTGGAGCGAGAAGATTGTGTCACACACTGAGGAAGGCACTGTGCCGAAACGTTTGTGTGTTTTATATCACCCGAAAAATGTCAAATAAATCTGTATGAAGCAATTATTTAATCAGTATTATCCAGAAGGTCATGATTCGCACTATTGACCGGATTAACGCGTCAAAAAACGTTTGGTAAAAAAACCGCGAGCGCACAGGTCCAACCTCATTACTCATCATGTTTTTCAGATGGAAACTATCACAAAGACTATCACAAAAATAGAAAGAAGTAAACTCTGATGTTAATCGTTTAAAACTAGATTAAAGACACATCTCTCTCTGCACTAGCATACACATAAAACACAAATGCTGTTGGAATCCAAATCCTCTAAAGGATTGTTAGTCTGCATTATTTAGGGCAACCGGAGCCGGGAACACTTTCCTAAAGACATTATAATGTAAACGGCATCTGCACTTATGCTAGTCTGTTTTTTATTATTCCTGAGGTTTCTATAATCCTGGACCAGGCCGTATCCTGAGCAGCTGCTGTGGTGGTCATGGAGGAGTGGAGAGCATGAGACCGATCCCTGTAAGACCTCAGTGACAGACGAGTCCTCGCATTGATCCTGAAGAAATTGGTGAATTTCAATTGGTGAAGTTTTCAATTGGTGAAGTTTGTTCCTCCGCTGTCGTCACTGGCTTGTATGGTTTGGGACCTGTAGAGCTGTGCATCGATGGATTAATCTACAGTGTTTGGACTCTCAGTAGTGAATATTAAACCACACTGAACTGAACTAAACTGAACTCAACACTGAACACTGGACTGACACTGTTTCACTTTACTATAACCTTCTATGTGAAGCTGCTTTGACACAATCTACATCGTAAAAGCGCTACAGAAATAAAGGTGAATTGTTTTACTTTATGTAGATTTTTTCCTTCAACAATAATAAAAAAAAGACCAAAAAAAAGGCCCAAAGCAAACAAAATTAAGATTTGCTTAAAATAAACTGCATAATAATAATAATAAAAATAATAATAATAATGATAATAATAATAATAATGATAATAATGATAATAATGATCAGCGAGAATGTTTGTTTGGTTTATTTTTTGGTTCTTCAGAAGCGTTTACAGTGATAAAGGCAGTGTCAATACTGTACGCCGACAGACAGTGGCATGATTCCTAATATTTGTACAAATTTCATATCTTCCGTCTCTCAAACATCAAGATTGTGCCGTCCGACCCTAATTAAACAAGCAGAACTGAGCGTCTTCAACAAAAAAAACATTATTGCATTTAGAAATTGAGCCAAAACCCTTCCCCTCCCCCCCCATTCACTTCTATCCTGCAGAGCTACAAACGCTCCTTTAAATCTTTTGGAAAATACTCTTAAACAAAAATCAGCATGAGAATCAGTCCCTCACGACGCCGTCGGTCCGATCGCAGCACACGGTTCATGTAGAAAACGTTTTCTTTTACACAGAATAATAAAAAAGGGTAGGACGAGAGGCATAAAGCAGGACTCTGTGTTGGGGCCTGCGGATGTCCAGCTCTGCTGGTTTCTCCTCCGTCTCCGTCCTGGTTTTCAGGGTCCCGCGTCCCGCACCGCCAGCCTGATTGCCTCGTCTCTTACGCTGGCAGACTCAGCTTTTTACCTTTCAACACTGACAACAAACAACACAGAGAAATACATCATTTACAGCAGATCAACGTCTCTCATATGAACAGCATGAATTATGAATATCAATAGAAATAATATAAAAACAATACAACATTTACAATATAAATAAAAGTGCTTCCCACTTATAGGCTTTACTTGAGCAGGTATATTAACGGCCGCACGAGTATATTAAGGGTGCTTTCACACTTGGTTAAGTTGCCTGGACGGTACCCAAGTTCGATTGTCTCCCCTTGCCTCCTTCTCAGTTGGTTTGTGTTGTCTTTTTTCCTCCTGAATCCTGTTTGCGTCATCAAGCCGATGTTTTGTGTACATCTGTTGCCAGGTGACGGACACGAAAACAAAGCGCCAAAATGGAAAGACGTCCGCACATCGCGGCCGCTTCGCTTTTACTGAACCTTTTGGTTTTGGACATACAGAAAACGGCTCGCGTCTATCTGCCGCAAACATAATATACACGTTCAGAACATCACGCGATGTCCAAGCTGTTTTTGGAGGAGACAAGCAGACATTATCACTGTTTGTACTGGTCCAGTCCCGCTTGTCGTCAAGGTAGGTGACATACACACACGAATGAACGTTATGAAAGCTAAAGTTTGTTGTACAGTTGGCGGTTCACTTCCGCTATTTGGTATTATTGCATTCATACTACAAGTGAACCATACCAGAGTTCACATGAACTGTACCCCAGACCACCTCTTTCAGGCGGACTCACTCGAGTGCGCACCCGTGAATCGTGTTCACACTAGCTAAACGTACCGTACTATGACGTCAAACGAACCCGGGCGCGGACCAAAAGTGCTAGTGTGAAAGCACCCTTAGTGACATGTTTTTTGTGTACTATTATTAATATCCTCTACCACTATATTGCATCCGCCCAATATAAACAAACATCGGCGATCGATTAGGTAGATGAAAATCTCTCGTGAGAACGAGACCCGTCAACATTCCCAGACACTCGCACAGCTTTGCAGAGCCACAGAGACGCGCCTTTTACGGTCCGTTTCCACTGAGTGGGTACAGTACAGTACGATTAGCTTTTATAGCCGTTTCCACTGTCTAAAAGCGAACAGAACCGTACCACTTTTTTGTCACCCTTTGCAAAGGGTACCAAGGGTATCAAAAGGTGGAGCTACACGCAGCTGTACGCTATTGGTTTACAGAGATACGTCATTCACTCGTGCAACAAGCCAGAATGAAAACAAAGGACCCGCCATGTTTAAATACAGTCGAGAGACAATACACCGTAATAATATAAACATATAATAATTAGCCATGGTCGACCTGAGCTCGAACAAACATTGAGGAGTCTTGATGAACAGCCACAAAGCCAAGAGAAGAGCAGATTCTCCCCTGTGCCCTGTAGTTTTTTACGAGCCCGTCTGAAGAGAGAGCGCTTTCGCTTTCTCACGTGCGCTCGCGTCTATATCTGAAATAACGAACTTCTCGAGCTGATGATAATAACGTGCGCTTGATTACTGACGTGCTTTTGAAGCCCGATCCTTTCAGAAACAGACAAACGCGAGACTGACGCCTGCAGAAACAAAGGAGAAGCCGGAAAACACAAAGGAGAAAATGATTCTTTCAGCAAACATGAAGAAACTGCTGCGTTTAACTATCATCATCATCACCTTCTGGACTATTATGAGCTGGGAATGACGGAGTTCCTCTCTAACAGAGGCTACATGTGCTGGTGGAGATTACACACACAGATGAGAGCTCTGCACTGACTGTGGGCTATATCTCCTGCTGTTTCTGAACCTAAATAAGGACTAAATGTCTGCTGTGTGTAGTGTTTCTGTAACTGATCATATCAGAGACTGTAAGGGGCTGTATGTGTTCATATATGCTGCATTTATTTATTTATTTGATATAATCACAGACAGTAGGCTATTTCATATCATTGATCTGCAGTTATAATCAGATCATGTTCATAGAGAGGTCAGTAATGAACATTTATACAGCAGTGTTTATGTGTATAATAAAGCCTCTGTGTTGTGAGAAGTGCTCCTCATATGATATGTGAGCGACCCGTACAGCTTTACTGTACACATTTCCTCCAGTGAGAATGACGGAGACTGAAACTTCCTGTCGTACAGTGGAAACGCAAGCCTGATAAAGGTGACCCGTACCGACCTGTACTACTCAGTGGAAACGGGCCATTAGGGACTTAAGTTTGTCCGGCCCGGGTAGGTGTGGTGTAGCCCGCAGTGCATCATGGGATGGGTGTTTCTTCACTGATTGTGAGACAGTGATGTTTGATCATTGCTAAAGCATGTTTCACAATCAGCTGCAGATTAAACAGTCAAAAGCCTGCTGCTTCACTCAAATGCAATCTTTTGTTTAGTTGCACAGTATACAGTCCACTTTTTTTCTTCAAAGATAAATATATAAATATAATATAAAATATAAATATTATTATAAAAATATAAATATATTATAAATCAAATATAAATATTTAGGTCTCCATGTCAAGACTTTCTATTATAATTTTTATATTGTTTTTTTATTGTCTTAACAATAATAATACTACAATTTTTTACTTTCAATTAATTTAATGATTCAGTATATAAATAAACCTAAAGTTGAATGTCAGTCTACATGTTATGCATGAGAATCTTTAAATAAGCTTATATGTTTTTTAAAAAAAAGAGCTTATACTATTTTCTAATATGTAGAATTAATCAAATAAATGGACATGCTCCATAATTATTATTGGCTCAAACAAAATAAAAAGAAAATAAAAAGAATACACAAATAATGTATATTTATCTATAATTACTTGTGCATGACTCTAGTCGCTTCTAAATTTGGAAAAAAAATTAACTGCACAAAAAATATTTAGTAATTTCATAAAAAATAAATAAATGAACCAATAAATAAATTTATTAATAAAAATAAATTTATAAATGATTAAACAAATAAATGAATTAATTAACAACTAAATAATTTCCCAGAGATGGGTTGTGGCTGGAAGGGCATCCGCTGCGTAAAACAAATGCTGGATAAGTTGGCGGTTCATTCCGCTGTGGCGACCCCGGATTAATAAAGGGACTAAGCCGAAAAGAAAATGAATGAATGAACAACTAAATAAGTGTATAAATTATTAAATAAATTAACAAATAAAAAAATGAATGAAATGAACAAATAAATTAATTTAAAAATGAATTAATCAATTATTAAACAAATGAATTTACGGTAAAATAACTGTATAAATTAATAAATAAATGAATAAAAAATTATATTAATGAATAAATAAATGAATGAATAAATAAATAAAAACAAATAAAGGGATTAATTAACAATTAAATAAGTGAAGAAATAATTAAATGAATAAATAAATACAATTAATGAATAAATAAATAAATAAATGAATAACAAAATGAATAAAAGAATAAAATAAATAAATGAATAAATAAATAAATGAATGAATAAATAAATTAATTAATAAATAAATAAATGAATAAATAAATGAATAACTAAATAAATGAATAAATAAATGAATGATCAAATAAATGAATAAAGTGAATAAATAAATAAAAAGAAGAAATTAATTATTTAATTAATTAAAAAAATCTATAAATAAATGAATGAATAAATAATTGAATAAATTAATAAATAAACGAATAAATAAATAAAAATGAATAAATAAGTCAATAAATGAAAAAATGTATGAATAAATGAATCAATATATAAATAAATAAATTAATAAATGAATTAATTAATAAATACATTAATAAATGAAAGAATTAACTAATAAAGAAACTAATTAATAAATCAATAAATCAATAAACATTACATTTAATTGACATAATAAAAGTCCTGGAAAATAAACTATATTTTACCGTGGAAGTTTGAAACCACTGAAGTTCAGAAACGCTCAAAGCAAACAAACATGTTGGTCATCATGTTAACTCCATGTCTGCCTTCTTGTGTCCAGTGAGTTATTGTGTTTTTCTGCTGGAAAGCCTTATAGCCCATAGAACTAATCAAATAAACACACACGCTCCATAATCACTCCCGTAATACACACACTCAGTTCTTCTGAAGACGGTTCAGACTGAAAGCCTCACCTTTGGTCACGTATAGATAGAAGAAGTCGCAGTAGAGGATGGTCTGCACGACGCCGGCCACGATGGCGATCATGTCGAAGAAGCCCTCGAAGTAGAAGCGCCAGATCCAGTTGAAGAGATAGAGCGCGCGGTACAGGCCCAAGAAGAAGAGATAATGAGTGGTGATGGTCTCCGCTTCGCCTGTCTTACTGATCATGAAGAGCTGCGGGAGGATGGACACCGACTCCAGGTAGATGGAGAACGTCCACAAGATCTGGAAGCAGACGTCAGTCAGCAGCGTTCGGACACGGACACACTTAAAGTCCACATGAAACCAAGACTAGCCATACTTCCTGTTTGTTTTCAGATTACGTCTGTCTGAGGTATTGGGTGTGGCTAACATACTTAACCACGCCCCCAGCTGTCAGTTTTGACATCGCTATGACTACAAACAGACATGGTACTATGTGTGAAGTTTCAAGGGGTTCTTAGTGGTTGCTAAGGTGTTGCTAGGGTGTTCTGAGTGGTTGCTATGGTGTTGTTAGGCAATTGCTAGGCTGCTCTGAGTGGTTGCTAAAATAAATGAACTTGGTTCTAGTTGTATTAGCATTTTTTTAGTAGGTGTTAGCATGGTTGCTAGGTGGCATTGAATTAGCATGTTTTTAGTAGAAGTTAGCATGTTGTTAGAATGTTTACTATGGTGTTGCTAGGTGACTGCTTATGTGTTCTGAGTGGTTACAAAGCGGTTCCTAAAGTGTCGCTAGGTATTTGCTAGGGTGTTCAGAGTGGTTGCTATACAGTTGCTAGGGTGTTCTGAGTGGTTGCTAGGTGGTAGTTAGGGTGTTAAGTGATTACTAACATAAATTATCATGTTTCTAGTATGAATTAGCATGTTGCTAGCATGTTTCTAGGAGGAGTTAAAAGATTGTTAGCATGATTGCTATGGTGTTGCTAGGCAATTGCTAGGCTGCTCTGAGTGGTTGGTAAAATTATTGAACTTGGTTCTAGTTGAATTAGCATTTTTAATAGTAGGAGTTAGCATGGTTGCTATGGTGTTGCTAGGTTGCATTGAATTAGCATGACTTTAGAAGTTAGCATGTTGTTAGAATGTTTACTATGCTGTTGCTAAGCGGTGAGTGGCCACTAAGCGGTTCCTAAAGTGTCTTTAGATATTTGCCAGGGTGTTCCTATGCAGTTGCTAGGGTGTTCAGAGTGGTTGCTATACTAGTATGAATTAGCATGTTGCTACCATGTTTCTAGGAGTTAAAACATTGTTAGCATGGTTGCTATGGTGTTGATAAAGTGTTCCTATGCAGTTGCTAGGCAATTGCTATGCTGCTCTGAGTGGTTGCTAAAATAATTTAACTTTGTTCTAGTTGAATTAGCATGTTTCTAGTAGCAGTTAGCATATTGTTAGCATGGTTGCTATGGTGTTGCTAGGGTGTTGTTAGGCAATTGCTAGGCTGCTCTGAGTGGTTGCTAAAATAAATGAACTTGGTTCTAGTTGAATTAGCATTTTTCTAGTAGGAGTTAGCATGGTTGCTATGGTGTTGCTAGGTGGTTGCTTAGGTGTTCTGAGTGGCTACTATGTGGTTCCTAAGGTGTTGCTAGGCACTTGCTAGGGTGTTCCTATGCAGTTGCTAGGGTGTTCAGAGTGGTTGCTATACAGTTGCTAGGGTGTTGTTGGGTGGTTGCTAGGGTGTTCTGAGTGGTTGCTAGGTGGTGGTTAGGGTGTTTTAAGTGATGACTAACAAATTATCATGTTTCTAGTATGAATTAGCATGTTGCTAGCATGTTTCTAGGAGGAGTTGAAACATTGTCAATATGGTTGCTATGGTGTTGCTAGGCATTTGCTAGGGTGTTCCTATACAGTTGCTATGGAGTTGCTAAGCTTCTCTGAGAGGTTGCTAACATAAATTAACATGGTTCTAGTTTGATTTATAATGTTTCTAATATGAATTAGCATGTTGCTACCATGTTTCTAGTAGGAGTTAGAACATTATTGGCTTGGTTGCTATGGTATTGCTAGGTAGTTGCTAGGGTGTTGTTAGGCAATTGCTAGGCTTGTTGTTAGGGTGTTCTGTGTGGTTGCTAGGTGGTGGTTAGGGTGTGTTAGTAGTTGCTAACATAAACTAACGTGGTTATAGTTTGAATTAGCATGTTGCTAGCTAACATTGTTAGCATGGTTGCTATGGTGTTGCTAGACGGTTGCTATGCATTCTATGCTAGAAAGGTTTTAGTTTGAACTGGCATGTTGGTAGCAGGTTTCAGTAGGAATCATCATGCTGCTAGCATGTTTTTAGTATTAATTAGCATGTTGCTAGCAGTGCACTCCATATCACTACGCTGAATGATTTCAGTCATTCCACAGCAACAACAGTAAAGTACAGGTTTTGTGTCTCACCTCTAGAGGAGAGAAGTCATGATTGACGAGAAACGCCAGACCTCCGACCGGCACCACCAGAAACTCCACCCGGAAAGTGTCGTGGTTCCCATCATATGTGGCCTTAAACTTGGCGTAAATCAGGTAAACTGTAGCGTAGGCACACGCAATATAGATGACCTACACGAGGAACAACACAACAGTAGAGAAACTTATTACATGAGCACACACACAAACACTGTGGCAAATGTTCATCTTCCATGTGTGTTTACTTAACTAAGTTCATTAAACATTTGCTTGAAGCATCTATTTTCTGTATTTTATCAATTTCTGCATCACAAGCGCGAGTGATTTACATGGTGAGTCAATGCAAAGGCGTGAATAGACACCCTGCAGCGTGATATACACGAATGAGGCGGCGCGAATAGTGTGATTCACGCTAATGAAGCAGTGTGAGTTGAGTGTTTTGCGTGTTTTTAGCATCCCTAAAGTACATAAACACAGTAAATAAAAATAAAATATTCAAAATCCATGTTCGCCGTTTAGCAACGAAGCGAGAGTCACCAGGCAGACAGAAGCCCTGCCCATGACGTGAATCAGCATCTATTGTGAAGCAAATTTCACACACGACTAAAGCGAGTAAACTCAAAATGTTCAAGCGTCTATTTATATAAGACTCTGACGGTATGATAACCTTGGATAAAAATATCACGGTATGACGGTATTGTGTTTACTGCCCTAAAATATATTATTTTTTAATGTCTGGCTATAAAACAAAACCTCTTTGCCCTTTGAACACAATATATTTTATTTTGAGAAATATTTCAAATATTTTGGGGCAGTAGACATGTCAGGCTGAATAATTCAAGTGAATCATTGACTTCTGCTGTATTCATTTGTTTCAAAAACACAGATTCCTTTACGATGTACACCAAAAAAACTGTAAATAAAAAAATAAAATAAAAAATCTTGCACATACCTCAGGAACGGTATAGCATAAAATTTTGGCGGTATGAAAACCTTTACTTTTCCAAACCGCGGTATACCTTAAAAACGTTTAACATCCCATGCCTAGTCTATTTACACGCAAATATCGTGATCGTTATAACATCGGTTATAAAAAGGCAGAACAATCGAAACCAATGGAAAATGCCTGAAAAAGCACCAGTAAATTCTGCAATGAATCACATGCACAGTTTGTGCTGATGGATGAACTTTACCTTCATGCTGGTGTTGTACAAGGAAATGAAGGAGGTCAGAAGATCCAGATATCTAGTGGTGAACACCAATGCGAAGAGAATCTGACTCTTTCCAGATATCCCTGCGAATCAAACAGACGCATTAACAAAAACGAACGTCTAATGTGAACTGCATTGTGGATCCGTCTGCGCCGATTCAGTGGCGCTGCTCGCTGCAGGAGTTGTGACTTTCTCAACTTTTCAAGCGCCGACAGAAGCGTCAGCCAATCAGATCGCTGTATGCAAGTACACCAGCTCAGACAGTAGCCGATTGTTGACTAATTTTATTGGCTGACGCCGCTATGACGGTCACGTCAGAACCAACTTCAGACACGCCCTCTGTTAAGCGTTGACGCTGAAGCCTCGTGTAAATGGGGCGTTAAGCCTCCGATGCCACTAGAGTGTGTAGTAAAGCTTCAGACCCTTTCAGGCTTTGATCCTAATTGTGGTGTTTTGGTGACCGTCGCTTTAAATTCAAATGAGATTGTGCTCTTTACATAAGAGGGCGGAGCTATAGATGCCTGTGTGTCAGCATAGTGGCAGATTGAAAACAGGACTAGTGTTTGCAGTGCTGTTCATTAGTGCTTCATCTAAAACTCCACATCTATAATGCTCTTAGGCCCCGTTTACACTAAATGCGTTTTCGTTTTAAAGCGCATAAGTTTTGCTACGGTTGCTCCATCCGTCCACACCACGCCGGAGTTTTTGAGCCCTGAAAACGGAGCGTTTTGGAAACGCTGGAGAGGCCGTGTTCATTCTAAAGCGCTGCTGCTCCGTCTCAGTGTGGATGGGGGAAACGGAGACGTTTGAAAACGGAGGAGTCGCTGCTGGACACAGAAATGGGAGCATCGTTGACCGCACTATTGTTAGTTTTAGGCACCATTGTGCAGTTAAACTCTGCCTTTACTACAACAGCTGCATATATTCACAAGAGGCAAGCTACTGTTCCAGCACTCGCTAATCGCTCGCGTTTCAAGCGGCGTAAGCCCTATTGAGAACGCCAGTTTTGGGTTAGCGTTTGTTGACTAACATTAACCAAACGCCGAGCGAGACACATGCTTCCTGTTTATACTTGAACACGCATGCCCAGAGTGCACCAATGGTCACGTGATATACGTTTGTGGTGGAGTAGTGTGGACGGAGATCTGTTCAGAAACGCTGGGGGAAACGCTAGTGTGGACGCGGATCGTTTTCATGCTAAAATGCTGTTTTAAAACTAAGGTCCCATTTACACTAAATGTGTTTTAGTTTTAAAATGGCGTTTTAGCATGAAAACGATCCGCGTCCACACTAGCGTTTCACCCAGCGTTTCTGAACATATCTCCGTCCACACTACTCCACCACAAACGTTTATCACGTGACCATTGGCGCACTCTGGGCATGTGTGTTCAAGTATAAACAAGAAACACGTGTCTCGCTCGGCGTTCTAAGTAGGGCTTACGCCGCTTGAAACGCGAGCGATTAGCGAGTGCTGGAACAGTAGCTTGCCTCTTGTGAATATATGCAGCTGTTGTAGTAAAGGCAGAGTTTAACTGCACAATGGTGCCTAAAACCGACAATAGTGCAAACAACGCTCCCATTTCTGTGTCCATGTTGTTGTTTACAGTGAAGGCTGGTCTGCCGTCTGCAGGTGGCGTTATAGTCATGTGATATGGGGTTGACGAATAACGGAAGGTTTCGCAATGACCCAAAAGCCCCAAGTCGAGTAGTGAATCTCAGCATCACGCCTCCGTTTTCAGAAGCCTCCGTTTCCCCCATCCACACTGAGACGGAGCAGCAGCGCTTTAGAATGAACACGGCCTCTCCAGCGTTTACAAAACGCTCCGTTTTTGGGGTTCGAAAACTCCGGCGTAGTGTGGACGGATGGCGTAACCTTAGCAAAACTGATGCGCTTTAAAACGAAAACGCACTAGTGTAAACGGGGCCTAAGCCTAGCCTGACATTGGCCACGTTTACACTAGTGCGTTTTCGTTTTAAAACGCATAAGTTTTGCTACGGTTACGTCATCCGTCCACACTACGCCGGAGTTTTTAAGCCACGAAAACGGAGCGTTTTGGAGCCGTTTTCATTCTAAAACGATGCTGCTCCGTCTCAGTGTAGATGGAGGAAAACAAAGACATTTGAAAACGGAGGCGTGGCTGCTGAGATCCGCTACGTGATTGGGGCTTTTTGGTCATTGCGTATCCTTTCCTTATTCGTTAAGCGCACATGGCTATAACGCCACCAACAGACGGCAGACCAGCCTTCACTGTAAACACTGTATTTCCGATAGCCATGGATGTTTTATATTCATTTGTTACTTTAAGTAACAACTCGACCTCGACCTCTCTTGCTCTCTTTGCCATCGCGATCATCGTTCAACCAGCGTTTGTTGACTAACAATAACCAAATGCCGAGCGAGACACGTGCTTCCTGTTTATACTTGAACACGCATGCCCAGAGTGCGCGAATGGTCACGTGATATACGTTTTTGGTGGCGTAGTGTTGAGGGACATCTGTTGAGAGACGCTTGGGTGAAACGCTAGTGTGGACGCAGATCGTTTTCATGCTAAAACACACTAGTGTAAACGGGGCCATTATCTTCAGCAGCTCAAACACTCTAATGGCTAATAGACAGATGGCTGCTTCTCACTCAGGACTGCTGTTTATGCTAATGTGCAAGAGATGGGCACAAGTGGGCGGGGCTTTCCCCCTCTGATGACACATACGAAGGGAGAATGTGAATCAAAGTGTTTCATTCATCAAGTCTGATTAGAACAAACACCATTAATTCATGTTCACCAATAGAGATATTCACACACCGCTGACACACACACACACACACACACACACACACACTACTGTGCTTAAGTGAGCTTTGCATAATAGGCGCACTTTAAGTCATTACAATGAGTGTCAATATATGTTAATGAGATCCTGCTGCCACGTCAGAGGTCAGAGTAACGCATTAATCAATCAGAATGAATGAAGTCATTAAAAGTTAGTCATCTACCAGCAGATAACCAGCACAGTGCAAAACTCCAAAGTTAAGAAGCTGATTTACAGGTCATACAAAACTTCAGTTCACTAGACGAACTTAAAAACATGCTTTTAATCAACACAAAAGCTCACAAATGTATTTAAACTAGGCCTAGAAATGGATAGTGAGCCTAAATAAACATGTCAGCCACACAAACTTTCGCTAACCTAATAGCGAAAAGCTACACTTAGAAGCACCCCTAAGTAGTGCACAAGTGTGTATTCCCTTACTAACTTACAATTTTTAAAGTAAATTAGTTTGACTATTAATGTATGACCTCAGTTTTACTGCAATTACCAAAGTAAAACTATAATTAGAGGTGCAAGACTCAATTATAAATATGGAAATCATATTAGCAGCTAACAAGTATTAAAGCACAACATTGTTCGGTCAGTTAAATAGTGCTAATGTTGTTTTAAAGTCATATTGGCATGCTATTTCAGAATTAATTTTAAAAGTAGTGTGATAAACATTATGAACACCTTTAAAATGAAGGAATGTGCGAATATATATCAACCTTACCTCAATAATTATTGAAACCACGTAGTTTTGCCATTATAACTGTCGTAAAAACGCAGGTAAACAAATGAAACCCGCCCAAAGAAACTGAATAGTACATTAGTATTAAACAACAGGGTTAGTTTTATGTGTTATGAGTGATGTTATGACTGTAATCACCTGCACAGGACCTGCTCTTCCATATCTTCAGCAGGAGGATGATGATGGCCGCTAAATGCGACAGGTCTCCGGTCAGTCTGAACAGATTCATGGTTCTGTGGGTCTGTTGTGGTGAACGCGCCTCCAGGAGCTGCTGATCCCCGAAAAAGCGCAATAACACACGGGTTTTCCGACTGAAAGATGGCGAGAAAAGCGACGTGGCCCGCGGACGTGGCCAACACTGACGCCGGCCTGCGGTTGGCTGATCCGGGATGATGAGCGCCGAGCTCCGCGACTGGAGAAAAACAACCGGAGATCAGGAATATAAAGAGGAGCTTCCGATAGGGGGCGCGCTGAGGCTCAAAACAGGAACGAGAGTCAGTGTTGGGTGTACTAATTAAATTAAATTAAATTAAATTAAATTAAATTAAATTAAATTAAATTAAATTAATCATTTTCTTGTCGGCTTAGTTCCTTTATTAATCAGGGGTCTCCACAGCGGAATGAACCGACAATTAAATTATTAATTAAATCAAATTAAATTAAATTAAATTATTCATTAAATTAAATTATTCATTAAATTAAATTAAAGTAAAGTAAAGTAAATTAAATTATTCATTAAATTAAATTAAATTAAATTAAATTAAATTAAATTAAATTAAATTAAATTAAATTAAATTAAATTAGCTGTAGTTAAATTTAATATACTGTTAGTCCTTCTGGTCAAATCCTATGGGTAAAATTAACCTAAAAAATAAATCAGATGATTATAATTTTAATTGTTAAATGTATTTTGCATGAAAAACGTTTTAGTGCAACTATTAAAATAATAATAATGATAAATTTAAATATACTACCCTACAAAGGAGTAGCGTTTTTGTTTTTATTTCAGGTTTATTTGACAGTGACAATGCACATTAATAATACACAAATTTACAACTTACATAAATTATAGTAGGCCTATAAAGTGTATAATAAAATGTAGTATAAATTATATCATATTACTAACATACACATATGATGTATTACAATATATAAGACCTCGTACAAAAAAAGCTTGTATGATTAACTCTTCATCTCACACATTAGACAACACATTTAACAACACATTTACACTAACTATTTCCATTTTAAATGATTTTTAAGAACTGAATATGGATTTTAATTAACATTGGCCCCTTTTTTAGTGCTCATTATGTCCGATATTATGTTTTAATGATTATTTGTGAGACTTGGTCCATCATATGGGTCGCCTGTGCAAATCAGATCTCCTAAGGGATGAATAAACTAACCTAACCTAAGCCTATTATGATATAATTATGTACACATGAAGTTTAAATTGAGATTTACACAAAAAACAAAAGCTGAATGAAGCGGAATAAATCAATTTTATTTAAATAAACCCATTTATGTTTGGTTTTTCATGATAAATAAGCAATATGTGGCTGAGATATTACTATTTAGTCTGGAGGAGGGTAAAAACAATGTCTAAAAAAAGTTGAGAGAGTTTTTAAAAATTAGTTTTTGATATTTTTACAGTTGGAAATAAAAATAATAATAATGGAACATGATTTATACGTAATAATTTTGACATAAAACAAAATCCAATCGTTTTTGACACTATATATTTCTAGATATCACCAAAAAGGTATATATCCGAGAATAATTAGACTTGTTTTGTACTCCAGGGTCACATATATACATTTTAAGCGTGTTATACGTTATACATAAATGCAAATAAAACTAATAAAAACAAAAGGAAATTATCGAAAATGACGATGTAACCAGCAACCGCACTCGACTCTGATTGGCTCATTCTGAACTACGCGAAGAAAAGTATCACACAACACGTGATTATAATCGCCTCCTTTGCTGGACGTACACAGAGTTATCTCTCGTTTCCTCCATTTCTGTTCAGAGTTTTGAAGGGTGTGAAGTTTGCTGATCCTGCTCATGAGGATCTGAGCTTGGCTACAACTCTTATTTAAACACCCCTAAAGCAACTCCACCAACTAAAGCATGAGAATATAGTTATATTTTGATGACCAGAAATGCTAATTACGTCTCGTTCCTCATCCCAAACGTTTAAATGTCAGCGATTTTACAGTTTCCTCAAGCACCACAACTGTTTTTAACATTATTTCAACATCTTTAAACAGACTACATATATATTAAGTTATAAAGTATTATAAAAATTGCGTTAATAATAGTTGATAATAAAAGATGGTTACTACTACTAATAATAATAGGCAATAATTGACAATAATCTCATTCAATAGCTTTGTCTTTCAATTTAATATATTTAATTATCTAACAAAACAAAGCATTTAGCTAATAAACTAGATTTAATTATATAATTAGGAGTTCCTGACCTCATCATCAAGATCAAGGACATTTAATACACAGTAAACACGATGGATGAACTCACCACATACCTAACACACATGAAAACCATGAAATCAACCATAACCTACATACAGAGAACGCATGTTTAGACACTTCTGTGTTGTGCAATGAACAGTAGACATCATTTTATAATTAATAACGTCTTCATTTGGTCCTACGATGTTTCAGACTCATCAAAAAGTCAGTTTAGATTGACAAAAAACATGTAATAACAACAACAATAGTAACATATAATAGGCACACTATGAGGATCTGCAGTTTTGACTACTTCAGAATAACAAAACCTCAGCAGTCGACATTTAACATGGACCAAACCCTACAACATACAAGTGTGAACTAAACAATACTGATATTTCATCAGTGACATACAGGATCATAATCATTTCTTCATATATTAATCATACAATAACACCTCAAATGTAGACTACTGTAATGCACACTAAAAATCCAGGGTTATTTTTTCTACCCAAATGTTGGGTTGAGGCATTTGGGTAATTTTGAGGGTTATTTTCTTGGGTAGTTTTTGGGTTGTGCTATGTAACCCAAACTTGGGTTATTTTCTGGGTAATCATTTCTAAGACTTGAATCAATGCAACCCTAGCACCGCACAGGCACATTAACCCAGCTCCTTGGGTCAAATCAACTCCCAGCAGGGGCTGACTGCGATGCCACATATATATATTATTATTTTAAATGTTTACGGGCGACCCATAAATATGAAATGAGTTGTTTTGAATGCAGTTCATAATGTGTGTGTAGTTGTGTGTGATCTCTGAGGTAAAGTGTGTTTACAGAGTGTGATGTGCTGAACACATGTGATGAATAAAGCTGATACAATATTCACCTGTTTGTGTTTATGTGGTCGATGAGTTTAAAAGAAAGATAAAAATTACATTTGAAAATAAAACCTGTTAATTAAGTCAAACTAACCTGTTATTTAAGTAAAAATAACCAATTATTGGGTAGAAGAAACAACCCATTTTTGGGGTTAAAAATAATAACCCAATTACTTGGGTTAATTTAACCCCTGACGTGTTCTGTCCTATATTTACCCAGCAATAGGGTTAGAAACAACCCAATTTGGGTAGTCTTTAACACTGTGTTTTTAAAGGTGTGTTACTACTGTAATAATCTGTTTTAATTGGCAATTAATCCAAGTGTAATAGATCAAATATGAATTACACAAAATAATAGTGATCATAGGATTGTGTGTTTCAGTATGAGCCATTTGAACACAGTTGAAGACAAAATTATCAATCCTCCTGTGATATTTGACTTCTGTTTCAAATATTTCCCAAGTGATGTTAAACAGAAGGACTTTTTCATAACTCATCTCTAATAACTGATGTCTTTTATCTTCACCATAATGACAGCACATAATATTAGACTAGATATCTGACTAGTGTTCAGCTTAAAGTGACATGTAAAGGCTTCACTAGGGTAATTAGGGTAAAGTTAGGGTAATTAGGCGAGTCATTGTATAACAGTGGTTTGTTCTGGAGACAATCCAACACTAATATTGCTGAAGGGGGCTAATAATATTGACCTTAACATGGGTTTAACACTATTAAGAACTGCTTTTATTCTAGCTGAAATAAAACTAATAAGACTTTCTCCAGAAGAACAAACATTAGAGGAGATACTGAGAGAAACTCCTGAATCTGAGGAACATTATTTGGGGAACAAATTAATTTATTTCAGTATATAATAGAAATCAGTTGCAGATAGTGTATAATCAATGCTCTGTTAAGCAAACCTTATCATAATTATTCATCTGTGGCATTGATAAACAAGTGCTGTACATAAGACACAAGTCATATTTAGTAAAACTATATAGAGATAATGATGAAAACAGATAATAAACCAAGAGAAATGACATGTATATTTAGAAACAAAGCAACAGACAAAACTATTAGTATAACATTAATTTAAAGGCTTGATTAGGTTAATTAGGCGAGTCATTGGACAACAGCGGTTTGTTCTGTAGCCAATCAAAATATTTATTTATAATAATAATAATAATAATAATAATGAGGTGGCTTAACAGCAAGAAGATCGCTGGTTCGAGTCTCGGCTGGGTCAGTTGGTGTTTCTGAGTCTGCATGTTCTCCCCGTGTTGGTGTGGGTTTCCTCCGGGTGCTCCGGTTTCCCCCACAGTCCAAACACATGCGCTATAGAGGAACTGATGAACTTAACTAGCTGTAGTGTATGAGAGAGTGTGTGTGTGTGTGTGTGTGTGTGTGTGTGTGTGAATGAGTGTGTATGGGTGTTTCACAGAACTGGGTTGCAGCTGGAAGGGCATCTGCTGTGTAAAACATATGCTGAAATAGTTGGCGGTTCATTGCGCTGTGGCCACCCATGATAAATAGGGGCTTAGCTGAAGTAAAATAAACTAATGAATATTATGAATAATAATAATAATAATAATATTTAAAATAGGGCGCCACGGTGGCCGAGTGGTTAGCACGTTCGCCTCACAGCAAGAAGGTCGCTGGTTCGATCCCCGGCTGGGCCAGTTGGCATTTCTGTGTGGAGTTTGCATGTTCTCCCTGTGGTTGCGTGGGTTTCCTCCGGGTGCTCCGGTTTCCCCCACAGTCCAAAGACATGCGGTACAGGTGAATTGGGTAAGCTAAATTGTCCATAGTGTATGTGTGTGAATGTGTATGTATGGATGTGTTTCCCAGAGATGGGTTGTGGCTGGAAGGGCATCCGCTGCGTAAAACAAATGCTGGATAAGTTGGCGGTTCATTCCGCTGTGGCGACCCCGGATTAATAAAGGGACTAAGCCGAAAAGAAAATGAATGAATGAATATTTAAAATTATCTAAAATATCTATATTATTCCAGCCAAACTAAAATATATATTATTTCTCCAAAATAAAAAAAAACTGAAATACTGTGAAAATGTTGTTTATTAAAGCCAGTTATGTTATAATTCATTTGTGATAATAATTTAGTTAAAAAGGTTAAAAAATAGATATTTAAATATAATAAGTGATTCACATCACAGTGATTATTCATTCATTCATTTTCTTTTCAGCTTAGTCCCTTTATTAATCCGGGGTCGCCACAGCGGAATGAACCGCAAACTTATCCAGCATATGTTTTACGCAGCGGATGCCCTTCCAGCCACAACCCATCTCTGGGAAACACATCCACACACACTCATTCACACACATACACTATTGACAATTTAGCTTACCCAATTCACCTGTACCGCATGTGTTTGGACTGTGGGGGAAACCGGAGCACCCGGAGGAAACCCACGCAACCACGGGGAGAACATGCAAACCCCACACAGAAACGCCAACTGGCCCAGCCGGGGATCGAACCAGCGACCTTCTTGCTGTGAGGCGAACGTGCTACTCCACAGTGATTATATTATTTAATATGCATAATTTAATAATTAATACAATTTAAAAACTTTGGCTTCCGACAGGAATACGTGATGAGGTCATTGCGTTGTACGTTTAAGTCAGATTGCAGTTATGGATGTTGGAAGTAACAGTTTTTTTTTTGACCGAGCTACATCAGGTCTATTCCACCACTGTATGTTTGTTTTGCATTTCTCCAGTAATTCTCCAGATTCGGTCTTACTCGTGTTTTTTTAAACACTGGTTGTTGGACTAGCTGCAAAATGTGGTATATAAGGATGTGCAGGAAAGGTGTGCGACTATAAGCACTTTACTATTTTAAAATATTACCAGGAAATTAATTCATCTTTCCTTCGGCTTAGTCCCTTTATTAATCAGGGGTCGCCACAGTGGAATGAACCGCCAACTTATCCAGTATATGCTTTACACACCGGATGCCCTTCCAGATGCAACCCATCACCCATACACACTCATTCACACACACACGGACATTTTAGCTTATCCAGTTCCCCTATAGCGCATGTGTTTGGACTGTGGGGGAAACTGGAGCAACCGGAAACCCACACCAACACGAGGAGAACATGCAGACTCAGAAACACCAACTGACCCAGCCGGGACTCGAACCAGCGACCTTCTCGCTGTGAGGCGATCGTGCTACTCACTGCGCCACCGTGACGCCCTTTATCAGGAAATATTCATATTAAATGTCACAGGAGGGCTGATCATTTACCTTCAACTCCCCAAAAATAATGAGGAGATTTCTCCACCAGTGTACTCGGACTCTTTATTCTGCTTAAGCTCTTCAGTCCACCAGCTGGAAGCATCATCTGAACCACTCCGACTGAATGATGCTGGTATTCCCTGAGTTGTATCAGCCCTTTGGTTGGAGTTGTCAGTCAGTGTTTGTGTCAGTGTTTGAGTGGTTTGAGGATGAAGACGGCGTCGTCCAGCACGTAGTAATCTTTGTACATGTCTCCTTCGCAGAGATACGGCAGACGCGTGACGGCCTGCAGCTCTAAACCCACCTGCGGGAACACCTGCGTGCTCAGGTGCGTCACCTGCTCCTCCCAGCTCTTCCCCTGAACCTCAATGTACTGCTTCGGCCGGGCCCACGACCCGCCTGCACACACACAAACCCCAAACAACAGCTTCTGTGAGAGATCATGAACAAACAACGACTAATAAGAACGCTGTGATTGAATGGGTGTTTATCTGGGCTCCTTTTAAGGCTGGTTTATACTCGATGTGTCCGCTAGTTCGCTTGAGTGCGCGGCAAATATGACATCATCGCGGAGTTTGCGGATGTTCGCTTTGAGTGCGCGTGACATGATTTCAGCTGGCGGAGGGCATGGTGTTTTTTGAGACTCGAGTGAACAGTGCGCGCGGCGCCGCGTCTGATTTGAGTTGATTATGAATCACTTTGAAGAGATTTTGTCTGAAACAGCTACGAATGTACAGACATATTCATGATCAGTGATCACAGAGATAACCAGATGATCAATAACTCTGGGCTAGAAATTGCAACAGCCGTGAGAAACGAGGAAAGTTTAAGTTAAAAGGTTTGGAAAAACCTGAGGGATGAGTTTATTAAAGCCAAAAGAGGCCAATGGAGACACAGGTACACAATTACTGAATATATTTTTCCAGCAGTCACAGGTTTAACACTGATGTAGATATTACAATTGAATTACAAACAATTTAATAGTTACAAAACTATAATAAAGTAACGAATGATGTCTTTGATAACTGGACAGGAATATTTGAACTAATCGGTTTATAACATGATGCTGTTTTTCTAGGCTTTATGGTGATAATGGTCAGGAATGTTGGATTATTATTGCCTTTTTAGCATGAGAAGAGGACAGAAACTAGGGCCACACGGAATCTGCGCGCGCAGAATTCCGCAGATTTCCGCAGATTTTTTGCCCATCATTGATTCTGTTTATTTACTTGAGTAAATGTGTGTAAATTTTTATTTATTCAGTTTTTAAATTTATTTCAGTAATAATATTGACTAATATGAAAATATTCATATGATTTATTTACAATACAGTTTGTAAAGTACTATTTTCTGTCTTTTAGTAGAGATTTTATATGAGAGACTTGCTTTGTTTACCAAATAAAGAGGATCTAATTTGATTCACATTGTAAACATTAAATAAAAGTTAAAAAGGTGTTACTTTTTATTTCATATATTAAGGTTTTCGTTATAATACCCCCAAAATCATTCCGCATAAATCCGCAGATTTTTAGCAAATTACTCCGCAGAAATAGCAAAAAATGTCCGCAGATTCCGTCTGGCCCTAACAGAAACTAACCAGACAGTACTGTGTGAACTGTGGAGCGGCTAAATAAATAAAAAAACATCTGTATTATTTAGTAAGTGTACTTTTTGCTTTTATTCTTGCCATAATAAATATATATTTGTTATATGTATATATTTGTTATATATTTGCATCAAAGTTTGATTTAAAAAAATCTTGAATGGTTACAAAAATCTTTATAATCATTGAAATAATTGATAAAAATAATAAAATAACTAGTTTAATAAACATCAATAATATTAATGATATGACGTAGTTCCTGAAACTTTCTACTTCACTGTTTATCCGTCTGACTTTACGCTCAGTTTCTCTTGAGCGCCCCCTGTCGTTTTAAAGAATATCACAACGGCGAACGCAGCGAGTATAAAAGCCTCGTCCGTTTCGCGAGGTGCGCGCGCACTTAGCGGAGGTGCGCTATGCGGCGCCAGGCGAAAGTATACATCCAGCTTTACCCGTCTCCACGTAGGGCTGGAAGGGCAGCACTGCTGCTAGGACGAGGCGTCCCGTTTCAGGCACCAGCGCACTCCTGATGTCCTGCAGGAGCTTCAGTGGTTCGTCACAGCGGTCCAGCAGATTCAGACAGCTGATCAGATCATACTGGAGACCGGTGTGCTGCCACTCATCGATTCCCAGCAGACTGCGCACACACACACACACACACACAACACACTCAGTAGCGCCTTCACACAATAATACTTGAAAATTGCAATAAAATTACAACTTTACCAGTACAAAATGCAAGAACTGCAGCAATTTACTGGCGATTAAAATGCATGGATAGTTTTTTTGAGCCGACACAATACAAAACTGACCCGAAGAACAAATGTTGTACCCTAAACGTGTTCAGCATTCATGAAAATGTGAAAATAGTGATGTTGGTGTCATTTTAAGTCAACAGGAGGATTAAAGCATCTATAGTGAAATCATTTTTAACAACTAAAATTCCAGGACTTTTACCTACATTTTCATCACATAATGGTTCATGCAATGCCTACATGTACGTGGTAAATGAGAAAAACAATGACATCCAAATTTATTACAGCACATCATAGAACGCGCAACAATCTATTTAGTTTAAATTTGTTGTTATAGCTATGTAAAGTTGATTTTGTTAATGCTTACGCAGTGCTAACAATGTGAGAGCACGATTTTGGAAATGAAGTAAAGACCACTAACCCATATTCAAGTTACGACTGCACAATATCATTTCAGCATCGATACTGCAACATGTGCATCCGCAAAAGTCACATCGCAGGAGATGCAATGTTAAATTGGGATTATCGTTTAATATTGCGTTTAATCATAATGGAGTAAACGTTTATCATCTGCATGCATTTTTAAAACGATAGTTCACCCAAACATTACTCACTATTCTCATTACTTTTTTTAAATGCACACAAAATGATAGAATTAAATAACTCCTATAGTACTGAAACACGTGAAGTGTGAGTAAATAATACATTGAGTAAACTGTCCCTTTAAGACCTGTGACTGTGTCAACATTTCAATATATTTTACATTTTAAAACATACGGCTACAAGAGATTTTCTGTAACTTTAATGAAGACTACGCAGTGTTGATTACCTGAATAGTGAATACCTGAAAAAACTAGAATTTACTTTTATCTTTACCATATTTTATTCATCTATGCTTGTACTTTATTTGTTATATATTATTCGAGATACACTCCTCTACAAAATCCTGTTAAAAACTTGTTAAATCATCTGGTGAAGTTGTATTCACATCGCAATATACATCACAGAAATACAAAATACTGTAATGCCAGATTTGATTTAATTTAAGCACACAGATATTTGTTCATATTTCCATGAATTTAAGAAAACTTTGTGGGTTTTTTGTTTTTCCAAAACTTTTCCAGGCCTGGAAAATGCCCTGTCAAAGTTCCATGACTTTTCCAGGTTTTCCATGCTCGTATGAACCATGACCATCCTAACCCTGTGGATACAGGAGACCGATCGGGCTGGGTGATTAAAGAGCCCCTATTATGGGTTTTTGAAAATGAGCTTGTATGCAGTGTGTCACACAGCTCTAAGTGAAGTGAAATGTCCAGCTAAGGCTTAAATCTGAAAGTGCACAGTGTTTAAAACTATTGATTCATCTATAAAAGAGTCGACTCATAGTTCCTCAAACGAGTCGCCGTGCTAACGAGTCTTTAGCCGTTTCGGCATTACGTGAACACGAAACATAAGCCCCGCCCATTTATGCGCGCGCAGATTCGAAATCCCCAATCCTGCCCACAAACAACAGCGGTGAGGAAATGTTGCCAGATCGGGCGGTTTTCAACTTGATTCTGCAGGTAAAACCCTTTGGACAGGGTTTGGGCTGAAATCAGTCAGCAACATCTGGCAACACAGTGAAGAGCACTGTGCTTAGCTGGATATTGGAAGTTTGCAGAGAACCCAGAGATGAGACTTTGAAGAGTTAGTCGTTTCTGCAGAAATATCTCTGCATTAAACCCTAGCCATGTGCTGTTCCCCCTCCGAGGAGTGCTTACAACGGAGAATTAGGAGCACCGGGACATTTCCAGGTCTGCTATCCAGCAAGTGTGAGTAAGTGCGATTAAAACAGTCAGCTCATTGTTTTCTCTAGCTTGTAAATGATGCATTTAACTGTGTTTTGTAACTTGTAACCGCTTGTAGTGTCTCTTGTTAACTTGTATTCTCATATCGCGTCTAAAAGCACGTTGTAAACGCGACGCGTGCCGCTGTGTTTACGGATTAAAATGCGTTTGAGCGTGTTCCTCTGCTGTTTGTCGTTGCTATGGACACCATGAGCTCTGCTACACACGTGCGGCGGTGCTGTTTATAATGATTCAGCTTTTGCCGCTGTGTGCATTAATACTGAATGTATGTCGCTGTTTTTACTTCTGGTTAAGAATTAGAGTGATATGCTGGGAGACCGGGGGGTTAGTTTTCGGGGTGAGGTGTCTGAAATACGGGCGACTCCCGTTAAAAGCGAGTGTTAGCAGATTAGCTCACGCACACACTATGACTTCAATAATGATAAGCCGTGGTGGACATTCTCTCACGCTGAGCGCTGTCGACCAATCGCAAAAGACTGGTTCATCGGTCCAATCAGCGCAGTTTAGCATCGCGCGAAGGAGGGGTTTTGAAACAAATGAATCCCTGAACGATTCATATAGGAGTCGCTGGGATAATGAGGTAAAAATAAATGCATATTATAAGACAATGAAAGTGTTTTTTGACCTTGCAATCAGATCAGCCTGCTGTTGGAGACCCCCAAAACTAAAATATGACCCTTTTCAATGTATAATATGGGCTCTTTAACTGAAATAGACATTCAGATACAATAATCGATCACATTTTTCCAGGTCAATCTTTTCAGTTACTTTCCTTATGCTCTGTGGAGTCATGTGAACTCGCTCTGTTAAGGCTGATACTTCTGCGTCGAATGCACGGGTATGGTCTGGCGCAGCCGTTGCACAGTCGCATATCCGCACACCTCTCAAACAATGTAACCACACGTCACATGCTTGCACTACACTGACGATGATTGTAAGCTGCGCCAAATATGCCTTGAGACGGCATAGTTTCCATCACATTCAAATCATTATTCACATTGAAATATTAGTTTACAGAAGATGCGAGAAATGCACGGTTTAAAATATCATTTACAGGACATATACAAGAGTTATTTTAGAAGAGATGCTGCTGACTTTTATTTATTTATTTATTTATTTTCAAATGTGCAGATTATTTATTTACACCCTAAAAAACTGCCTGTTGGTTTCAGGTAATGTGCGTTTTAATTTCAATTGTTCAACGTTGATGTTCGATAAATAATCCTAGAAAGTACAGAGTGTGTGTTTCCTTCAATTATTTTAAAACCAAGCAATGCACCCTTTATTTAAACATCTCTCACTGGTAATATGTGAGCATATTTACTGTACAAAACGCATCAGTGTACTATGCAAAAAAAATAATGAATTACATAAATAAAATAATCGTTCATTAATCATAATCGAGTTCATTCATTCATTTTCTTTTCGGCTTAGTCCCTTTATTAATCCGGGGTCGCCACAGCGGATTGAACCGCCAACTTATCCAGCATTTGTTTTACGCAGCGGATGCCCTTCCAGCCACAACCCATCTCTGGGAAACACATTCATACATTCTCATTCACACTATGGACAATTTAGCTTACCCAATTCACCTGTACCGCAT
Source organism: Danio albolineatus (assembly GCA_903798035.1). Classification (NCBI taxonomy): domain Eukaryota; kingdom Metazoa; phylum Chordata; class Actinopteri; order Cypriniformes; family Danionidae; genus Danio; species Danio albolineatus. Next base: position 1,194,807 of record CAIGQQ010026242.1, on the reverse strand, counting down.
GTCTTTGGACTGTGGGGGAAACCGGAGCACCCGGAGGAAACCCACGCAACCACAGGGAGAACATGCAAACTCCACACAGAAATGCCAACTGGCCTAGCCTGGGATCGAACCAGCGACCTTCTTGCTGTGAGGCGAACGTGCTACTCACTACGCCACCAAGGCGCCCCATAATCGAGTTAAAATGCTCAATTAATCGAGATTTTGACTTTAGGCCAAATGCCCCAGCCCTAAGATGTCTTCACCTGTAGTTTTTGCGCTGCAGATGCCACTTCATAGGTGTGGAGACCTCGGTGGCGTAGACCTCATGAAAGTGTGAACCCATGACTTCAGTGACGCCTCCGTCTCCGGCTCCCAGATCCAGCATCCGCTGCGCTCTCCAGTCCGGCCCGATCCTGAGGAGACGCCGAAACTGATCCCTGGAGAACACGAACATGGAGCCGCGGCCCAGAAACCTGCAGATAGACACCAAAACAGGGGATAATGTAGATCCAGCCGAGTGTCATCACAGAATAAAGACGGAATCTTCTAGATCAGGGGTGTCCAAGCTCGGTCCTGGAGGGGCAGTGTCCTGCAAAATTTAATTCCAACCAGTGTTGGGTGTAACGTGTTACTAAGTAACGCGTTACTGAAATTAAATTTTCCACTGAAAAAGTAACTAATTACTGTTCATTTTTAGGTATTTTAATAACAGTTACTTATAATGTACCTGCGTTACATTGTAAAATAATTAAACTTGCTGATTAATCGTACACAATTTTATTAATTTATGTTCTAAAGGTAAAAGTAAACTCTGCCGCTTTAAAATCATCGTAGTGCAGGTGCATGTGATAGCGCCGCGCGCCAGTTTGCTGCTAGTCATAAAGCGGAAGATGTCGGACTCAGCTGAAGCGAGTGGCTGTTTTACCAAATGAAAATATTCCCAGACAAGAACATTACAGTATTAATCAATTTATTTTTCCTCATTGCGTGCTGTAGCGCGGCTTTTTCAAGGCTATCGCGCACCTTACATGGGCTGGTTCATGAAGATTACTATGAGAAAGGCTAGGATGACTAGCAGATGTGACAGAGGGAGTCGGCAAGTTTAACATGACTGATGCTGCTCTGTTTACAGAGTAATAAGACACCTTTTGCTCGATCGGATCACAGGTAAACAAGAGAGACACAATCCAGTTCAAAAACATGCCGTATAAATCTGAAGCCTTTTGTCCACTTCCGATCAAACTGCACGGGCTTTCATTCTAATACCGCCAAAAATAATGCTTTTATTGTAAAGATCGCCTGATCCTGCCTGATCGATAGATATGCAGAATAATATTTAAGAAGGTTACATTGCATACTAAACATTACTATGCATGTAATTATTATAGATTTTTTAATAGAATATAATAAAGATGATTCAGAAAACTAAAAGGCTAAACTATTTCATGTTTGACTCATATGTTTTATCTAAGTATTTATTATTTACAGAGTTACATTTTTATTATTTGTCCACTCAAGGTTTATAGGGATTTCAAGAAGTATTTAGTTAAGTTACTTATTGAGTAATTAAGTTACTTTTCAGACACAGTAATTAGAAAAGTATTTTAAATACAATATTGATTAAGTAATTAGTTATTAATTACTTTTTTAAAGTAACTTACCCAACACTGATTCCAACCCAATCAGCTAGCTAATCAAGCTCTTACTAGGCTTTCTAGAAACATCCCTGCAGGTGTGTTTAGGCAAGTTGGAGCTAAAATCTGCAGAACACCGGCCCTCCAGGACCGAGTTTGGACACCCCTGACCTAGATAAATCTTATTACTATCCTATTATTGAATCATTCATTCATTCATTCATTTTCTTTTCGGCTTAGTCCCTTTATTAATCCAGGGTCGCCACAGTGGAATGAACCGCCAACTTATCCAGCATCTGTTTTATGCAGCGGATGCCCTTCCAGCTGCAACCCATCTCTGGGAAACATCCATACACACTCATTCACACTCATACACTATGGACAATTTAGCCAACCCAATTCACATGTACCACATGTGTTTGGACTGTGGGGGAAACCGGAGCACCCGGAGGAAACCCACGCGAACACGGGGAGAACATGCAGACTCCACACAGAAACGCCAACTGACCCAGCTGAGGCTCGAACCAGCGACCTTCTTGCTGTGAGGCGACAGCACTACCTTCTGCGCCACATTGTCGCCCTCTTAATCAATCTTATTATTATATATTATATTTGAGTGTGTTACCCGTTGATGGACGTGCGGGAGACGATGGGGCTGAAGATGCTGGAGAACAGCGAGTGGTAAAGCTGAGTGAAGATCCAGCTGGACTTCTCGACGCTCCTGTGCAGAAACGCCTGCGTCTCCTCATCCAGATGACTCTGGACAAACACAGAGCTCACGCTTTCTCCAAGCAGATCCGGACAGCAGCGGTACCACTGCGGACACACACACGGTCAACATTCTCCCTTTGTACGTGTCATCAGAGGGGGAAAGCCCCGCCCACTAGTGCCCATCTCTCCCTCATTAGCATAAACAGCAGCCCTGAGTGAGAAGCAGCCGTCTGTCCATTAGCCATTAGTATTTGAGCTGCTGAAGATAATGTCAGCATAGACTCATAGGATTATAGATGTGGAGTTTTAGATGAACAGCGACAGGAGTCTCCATAGACTGACAGAAGCAAGGAGCACAGATTAGCTATGGCTATTTTATGCACAAAATTGGAATATCACATAACAAAAGAGCGAAGAAAGCAGCCAATGTTTGCATCCAGTGAACAAAACAATCACTTCTTGATTAACTGGCGCCAAATATCAATAGTAAAAACGTAATTTGCTGTGTTTGGAGAAGCTGCGTCAATCTTTTCTTTTTTTAATAAATGACTTGCGCCTCAGAAGACGATGCCGACACGCAATGAACACGTGGTGCTGTTTGAAGGCGTGAGATGCAGAGCACAGGCGCTTAATTAATAATTAATAATATAATAACACTAATACTGAAACGGTTCGTGCGTTTTAAAATGAGCAAAACAACATTTCAGATGTTTTACGATGTGCTCAGCCTGCTGATTTGTTCATTCACACACATTTTCATCATCACATGATCTCTTATAACACAATCACATGACCTTTTTTTTAATGCGCATACTGGAGTTTATGCGGTAAAAGTGTTTCCATCGCAGTTTATGCGCATCTTTTCTTATCAAATAAAAAGTTTATCCTACTCAGTTATGCGCAGACATTTTAAAGAGCCCCTATTATGGGTTTTTGAAAATGAGCTTGTATGCAGTGTGTACCGCAGCTCTAAGTGCAGTGAAATGTCCAGCTGAGGCTTAAATCTAAAAGTGCACAGTGTTTAAATTTTAAATTTTAACAGGAATTAAATTTTATTCCTGTTTATGTAAAGCACTTTGAATTGCCACTGTGTATGAAATGTGCTATATAAATAAACTTGCCTTGCCTTGCCTTGCCTTAAAACTATTGATTCATCCATAAAAGAGTCGACTCATCGTTCCTCAAACGAATCACAGTGCTTACGAGTCTTTAGCCGTTTTGGCATGACGTTAACACGAAACATAAGCCCCGCCCATTTGTGCGCACGCAGCCCCGGGAGATTCTAAACCCCCAACCCCGCCCACAAACAACAGCCGCGAGCAAAGGTTGCCAGATTGGGCGGTTTTGAATTTGATTGTGCTGGTAAAAACCTTTTAGATAGGGGTTGGACTGGAATGAGTCAGCTACATCTGGCAACACAGAGAAGAGCACTGTGCTTAGCTGGATATTATAGGAAGTGTGCAAATGAACCACAGACGAGACTGTTCCCTCTGAGGAGTGCTTTTATAATCTACACGTTACAACGGAGGATTCGTCGATCGTCTGTTAAATGACGGATCAGCAAAGACTTGATGTATGCAGGGGCGGACTAGCCATAGGGAACAGCGGGACATTTCCCTGGCCTGCTATCCAACAAGTGTAAGTAAGTGCAATTAAATCAGTCGCCTCATTGTTTTCTCCAGCTTGTAAATGATGTATTTAATTGTGTTTTGTAACTTGTAACCGCTTGTAGTGTCTCTAGTTAACTTGTATTCTCATATCGCATCTAAAAACATGTAAACGTGATGCGTGCCGCTTTGATTACAGATTAAAATGCGTTTGTGAGCTGCGTTTCACTGCTGTTTGTTGTTGCTATGGCTACATCAGCTCTCCTACACACATGTGGCGGTCCTGTTTCATAATAGTTCAGCTTTTGCCGCTGTGTGCATTAATACTGCATGTGTGTCGCTGTTTTTACTTCTTGTTAAGAATAGAGTGATATGCTGGGAGACCGGGGGGTTAGTTTTGGGGGTGAGGTGTCTGAAATACGGGCGACTCTCGATAAAAACGAGTGTTGGCAGATATGCTCACGCACACACTATGACTACTTCAATATTGATGAGCCGTGGTGGACATTCTCTCGCGCTGAATGATGTCGACCAATCGCAACAGACTGGGTCATCGGTCCAATCAGCGCAGTTTTGCATCGCGCTAAGGAGGAGTTTGGGAACAAATGAATCGCTGAATAATGAGGTAAAAATAAATGCAGATTATAAGACAATGAAAGTGTTTTTTGACAATGCATGCAGATCAGCCTGCTGATGGAGACCCCCAAAACCAAAATATGACCCTTTTTAACGTATAATATGGGCTCTTTAAAAATGCGCATCATGGCGTTTCCATCCACCGTTTTTTTATGCGCATATCCAAAATGTGCATAAAAATAGACAAATAGAAACATAGCTACTGACAACATAGACTTGACTCACACTGATAACGCTTGTGCTGTTTTACATCTGTCGATATACCGACACATAGGCATTTGTAGCTCCGCCCCTTTTGAAAACAGCACAATCTCATTTGCATTTAAAGCGACAGTCACCAAAATGCCACAATTAGGATCAAAGCCTAAAAGGGTCAGTGTCAGAGAACTATAAATCATTATCTGTGTGCTATTTTGAGCTGAAACTTCACACACACACTCTCTAGAGACAGCAGACGCATTTTAAATCCTGTAAAAAGGAGCATAATAGCTCCTCTTTAAACGCAACATTAAAATTTTAATAAACTGTAATAAATACTTCAGTAACTGCAGTAATCTGTGGTGTACTGTAATATAATATATACAGTACAGCTGTATAAAACTACAGTATTAAGTCATTTGTTTATATTATTACAATTGTGTTACCATAGCAACTGTAGTATCACCTTAAGTTAGTAAAGTCTAGAAGGGATACAGCTGCAGATACATCACTATACTGTAGTAATTCATGTTTTTACTTTACTGTGAGGTTTGAGTAGATGTTAATAAAAATTAGTGAGTAATTTTATAAATAATACTCTGTATAATTACTGTTTACACATTTCTGTGAGAGCTGGTGAAGACGTTATTAAATCATTATACATATACTTTTGTGCCTGAAGCAATTCGGTTACGTAATAAATGTGTTAATCGATGGATTATTATTTAATTTATTATTACTTATAAATTATTAATATTATTAAATGTATTATTATTATTATAAATAATATGAATATAATTGTTATTCTATAATGTATTATAACTGTTATTTTATTTTTCGTGTACTTGATGTTAAGTGTTGTTGTTTATTGTGTGTCATTCTTGTTAACTGTGATGCACCACCATGTCAGAATGTATTGCTCCAGGGGGATTAATAAAGATTTAAAGTCAAGTAAAAGTAATAAACTACACAATAATAGGTGATTTAATACATAATCATCGTATTACATTATTTTGACGAGTATTGTGTTAACTTCCAGCTGCTGCTGTATCCCTTTTAGCAACAACACGTTACTACAGTGTAAACATTACTAAAATTGTAACATGACGTGTTCAGATTCTGCATAAGTCTGTTTTATATGTAGAAATAATATACTTTTGATTAACTACACATCGAATTTTGTCTTTCAAAATTAAAATAACTTCAGTTTCAGCGATTTTCTCACCTTTTGGTCCCCATAATCCGCCGTTTCGCTGTCTGTCAGCATGTTCATGAAGAGAGATCTGGCCAGAGGACTGCGAACATATCGACCTGTCCACATCCTTCTGATGGACAGCAGGAACCACACATAGAACAGCAGCCAGAAGACGAAGACCAGCCTCCTCATCTGCTGAAGACACAAGAGAAATATAATAAACATCAGCGACTGGAGGACCGAACACTCATCCACACACAGACCTGCAGGCGGGGTGTTGTTCACACACTCATCATCTGTCTGGAGGATGAAGCAGACAACAAACACATCTGACACACTGATCAGCTGGAAAAAAGACAATTCACTTCCTCATTGTGTTACATTGAAAAGAGACCGACCGAAAAAGCACGTGCTCGGTCACGCGCGCTGTGACCAGCAGGAGGCGCGCGTTTGCTAATGTTGGGCTCTTAAAGAGACAGTTTACCCTAAAATCTCTAATCCATCCATCCATCTATCCATCCATCCATCCACCCACCCAACCACCCATCTATCTATCTATCTATCTATCTATCTATCTATCTATCTATCTATCTATCTATCTATCTATCTATCTATCTATCTATCTATC
>CAIGQQ010026242.1:1087608-1097848 GCA_903798035.1 Danio albolineatus | reverse complement strand
TACACACATGCATATACTTGAAAAAATGTTGGTTTATATTTAGATATCTAAAAAAATATATGTGTATGACACAAATTTAACATTTGAATGTGATGTAACTACTTTGATGTAACTTTTTTTATACTTGTTTATCACATATACATAATAAATATATATAACACAAACACATATTATGTCAAAACAAACTTTTATTTTGGATGTGATTAATCACGATTAATTATTGGACAGCCCTAATATATATATAATTAGTGGTGGGCTGTTATCGGCGTTAATGTTAAACTCGGTGGCGCAGTGGGTAGCACGATTGCCTCACAGTAAGAAGGTCGCTGGTTCCGGTGCCTAAAACATTTGCCGGATAAGTTGGTGGTTCATTCTGCTGTGGCGACCCCTGATTAATAAAGGTGTTAAGCCGAAAAAAATGAATGAATGAATAAAATATATATTATTAATTTTGATCATATTTTATTAACTTGATGATGTCAATATATTTAATATTGTATACATCTAAAATTATTTGGCAATACTGTACAAAATGTCATGCCAATAAAGCAAGCTGAACTTGAATGAGAGTTAGAGAGGTGCAGATTTGACCTGTCAGTGTGTGCATATGCCTACTGAGCAGCATAAAAGAAATGGAAATAGTGGATTTATTATTATTATTTATTTATTTATTTATTTTTTACTATTAACTCATTGAAAAGAAAAGGTTTAAAACAGATCCTTAATGAATAAAAATAGTGTTAAAAATCTAATTATGTTTTGTTTGTCACATATAGTTAACTGTTTATGTGCTGTGGGTAAAAGGTGTGTTTCAATCTGGCTACCACCTCAAGTATACTTCACACCTGCGGGAAGCACTGGAGTCATACTATAAGTGGAAGAAATTGATTCCAGTCTGTTGAAATAAGAATTATTTACTAATAATTCAATAAGCTTTTTAAAATTATTCCTTATATATGAGGCAAAAAAACCAAACAAACGAAATAAAGAGAAAAAATAGAATAAATACATAAAATGCAAATAAATTATTAAACAAATGAATAAATAAATAAATATTTCAATTAATAATAATTAATGTTAAGCAAAAAAAAAGTCTGAGATCTTTGATAGGTATCATCAAATTGTCATTATTGACTGAACCATGCATATTAGTTTTAAAGTAAAGTTGTTAAACTGGCTTGCCATACTCGTGCGTATGTGAATGTAAATATCAGTCCAGCATAAACCTGACATCTATGCTAAATAATCAATATTTCATATCTCAGATGCAACTTTGCTCTGCATGGAGTTAGCGAGTGTTATTTACGCTCCGGCAATAATTAGAAACAATGCAATACTCTGCAGCTGCCCCATATGGAGCAGAACGATGCGCCGCTGGACTGAAGTAAAGCCTCTAATTGAACAGCTGTGTCAACACTGATAAGCAGAGCGCAGCGGCTGGGTTATTCAGAACGACCCCAGAATGCTCACTCACAAGCATTCGACACCGTCTACACTCTCATGCTGCATATTAAGTTTTTTTTTTGAGCTTTTCATATTTCAGATGGCACACCGAGGTGACTCTTGAGAAGAAAAAATATAGGAAATAGCGTGAAATGACCTTTAATTTAAAGGAGACTAAGTATTGCGCAGGATGGCAAGTAATTTTGCTTTCAACTGGACATGTCAATTCATGTGCATTTCAATTCAAAGTCACTTAAATCCCCTTTCTTCCCCATTCTGATGCTCGCTTTGAACTGCAGCAGATCCTCTTCACCATGTCTACATGCCTAAATGCATTGAGCTGCTGCCATGTGATTGGCTGATTAGAAATTTGCATTAATGAGCAGTTGGACAGGTGTACCTAATAAAGTGGCCAGTGTGTGTGTGTGCGTGGTCATACAGGGAGTGCAGAATTATTAGGCAAATTAGTATTTTGAGCACATCATCCTCTTTATGCATGTTGTCTTCCTCCGAGCTGTATCGGCTGGAAAGCTACTACCAATGAAGCATATTAGGTGATGTGCATCTCTGTAATGAGAAGGGCTGTGGTGTAATGACATCAACACCCTATATCAGGTGTGCAGAATTATTAGGCAACTTCCTTTCCTTTGGCAAAATGGGTCAAAAGAAGGACTCGACAGGCTCCCAAAAGTCAACAATAGTGAGATATCCAGCAGAGGGATGCAGCACTCTTAAAACTGCCAAGCTTCTGAAGCGTGATCATCCAACAATCAAGCGTTTCATTCACAATAGTCAACAGGGGCGCAAGAAGCGTGTGGAGAAACCACAATAACTGCCCATGAACTGAGAAAAGTCAAGCTGCAGCTGCCAAGATGCCACTCGCCACCAGTTCTGCCATATTTCAGAGCTGCAACATCACTGGAGGCCCAAAAGCACAAGGTGTGCAATACTCAGAGACACGGCCAAGGTAAGAAAGGCTGAAAAACCACCACCACTGAACAACACACACAAGCTGAAACGTCAAGACTGGGCCAAGAAATATCTCAAGACTGATTTCTCTAAGGTTTTATGGACTGATGAGATGAGAGTGAGTCTTGATGGGCCAGATGGATGGGCCCGTGGCTGGATCAGTAAAGGGCAGAGAGCTGCATCTGACTCAGACGCCAGCAAGGTGGAGGTGGAGTACTGGTTTGGGCTGGTATCATCAAAGATGAGCTTGTGGGGCCTTTTCGGGTTGAGGATGAAGCTCAACTCCCAGTCCTACTGCCAGTTTCTGGAAGACACCTTCTTCAAGCAGTGGTACAGGAAGAAGTCTGCATCCTTCAAGAAAAACATGATCTTCATGCAGGACAATGCTCCATCATAGCGTACAAGTGCTCCACAGCGTGGCTGGCAAGAAAGGGTCTAAAAGAAGAAAAACTAATGACATGGCCTCCTTGTTCACCTGACCTGAACCCCATAGAGAACCTGTGGTCCATCATCAAATGTGAGATTTACCTGCGGAGGGAAAACAGTACACCTCTCTGAACAGTGTCTGGGAGGCTGTGGTTGCTGCTGCACGCAATGTTGATGGTGAACAGATCCAAACACTGACAGAACCCATGGATGGCAGGCTTTTGAGTGTCCTTGCAGAGAAAGGTGGCTATATTGGTCACTGATGTGTTTTTGAATGTCAGAAATGTATATTTGTGAATGTTGAGATGTTATATTGGTTTCACTGGTGAAAATAAATCATTGAAATGGGGATATCTTTGTTTTTTGTTAAGTTGCCTAATAATTCTGCACAGTAATAGTCACCTGCACACACAGATATCCTCCTAAAATAGCTGAAACTAAAAACGTTCATTGAGAACATGGTTGTTGTTCAATAATAAAATTAATCCTCAAAAATACAACTTGCCTAATAATTCTGCACTCCCTGTAAAAGCACACTTTACTTCAGTATATGACAGTAGTACTTTATATGTGCTTTATTATGTTAATCAGTCAAGATGAAAAAAATGCAGGGTTATTTTAATCCAATGTTGGGTCAAATATTTTAAACATTAAATTTAAATGACATTTTTAACCCAACTGTTGAGTGTGTATTTGATTTAGCATTGGGTTAATATATCCAAGGAATTTTTCCCTAGTGTATTTAAGCATTAATAAATATGATTAAAACAATGGGGACTCAATGGTTAGCACAATCGCCTCACAGCAAGAAGGTTGCTGGGTGCTCTCATTGTTCTCATTGTGTGACTGTGACAACCCTATTATAAAGTGTTATAAATTGACCATTATTTTCACATCTTCATGTCTCTATCGTAAGTTTTAATGGGTGTGAAGGGAACCAAAGAAGCCTAATAGTGAATATATTTAGATTCAAGTCAGAATTACAGGTTTAACAAAGCAAAAGCCACCTCTATTGGGAAAGGAAAGCGCAGGTTTAAAGTTTTAAGTGTGCAGTTTTGATAATCTCGTCTCCAGCATATTCCTGGCTTTAATCTTTCCGGCCTTGAGCGAGTCTTTCTGTTCTTTCTGATGGAGAAACGAGAGCTTGTTTGTGTCTTTATAGAAGAAACGAGACGATGGAGTGTGTTATTCTCCATTTTGAATGTGTGTGTTTCTGCAGGTGATGCTGGTCGGAGACTCTGGAGTGGGGAAAACCTGTCTGCTGGTTCGCTTTAAAGACGGAGCGTTTCTGGCCGGAAGCTTCATCTCAACTGTTGGCATAGACTTCAGGGTGAGTCCAGAACACTAACGTGCATTTCATCAGCTTTAGAAGTCATTGGTGTTGCTTATTTTAATAGGGTACCCATTATGCCCCTTTTAACGAGAGGTAAAATATACACACTATGTACAGTTGCCTTGAACCAGGCCGAAGCACGCTTGTCTCTCCTACCGTCTCCCCCGACGGCCCGCACTCACATTACATCGTGGCCTGAGCACTTCCGTCATCAATGATGCGCTGTTGAGTGTCAGAGAAGCGTCTCGCTCAGCACAGTGGACATTTCTTTCTATCATTATCTGGTTTCAGAGGTTTGATATGCAGTGACACACAGTCAGATATTCCCCCGCACAGATCAGCCACTGCTGACGCTCATAAACAATCATGACGTCCTCGTGCTGCAGGAATGAGGAGGTCTGCTGAAGGTGCAGCTGTGGTGCAGTGAGGGGTTTGTGTCCACAATAATCTCCCACAGTTTGTGTTCATTAAACAGTGAGAATGATTCAGAAATCCATATCAAACAGTCCCCAAAAGTCACGTCTCCTCTTCAGTTTCAGCCCAGGCGCGCTCTGCACTCACACTACAAGCGTACCGCACCAAAGCCCAAGTGAACCGCGCTCAGGCACACCTCTTCCAACCGGGCCAGAGCCGGCCAACTGTACCATACCTGAGCCCGATTCAGTGCACTCACACTTCTCAAACGATCCGGGAAACGGGCCTGCTTGATGATAATAATAATAATAATAATAATAATAATAATAATAATAATTATTATTATTATTATTCATTAATTCAATCATTTATTAATTTTCTCGTCGGCTTAGTCCCTTTATTAATCAGGGGTCGCCACAGCGGAATGAACCGCCAACTTATCCAGCATTTTGTTTTACACAGCGGATGCCCTTCCAGCCGCAACCCATCTCTGGGAAACATCCATACATTCTCATTCACATACATACATTACGGACAATTTAGCTTATCCAATTCACCTGTACCGCATATCTTTGGACTGTGGGGAAAACCGGAGCACCCGGAGGAAACCCACACAACCACGGGGAGAACATGCAAACAATGAAACCGCTCAAGAAGAACATGTTTAGTAATTTGGGGATATTTATATGAAGGCAGGGGGGTGAATAGGGCATAGGGGGATAACCGGGAATAGAACACAGCCAGGAACTATGCTTCTAACTACAGCTCCAGAGGTGTTGTTTGCAATGCAGTTTGTGAATGTTCGTTGGAACGATGGATTTGGGAAACGCCAAATCAACGAACTACCTGTATGTTTGTAACGACGGAACTTGCAACCTTAGTTGGCTAACGATGGTTTTCGGAAACGCACCCCTGGTAAGAACTCTGGCAGCTGTCTTTTGCACTAACTGAAGTTTATTTATAGAGGATGCAGAGAAACCAGCGACCAGAGCATTACAGTAATCTAATCTAGAGGTCATAAAAGCATGAACTAGCTAGATGGATAGGATGTTTCTTGGCTTAGTGATATTTCTAAGATGAAAGAAAGCTTTTTTGGGTCATATCCATGTAATAATTTAGTGTTAGAGAAATATACACATTAATTTCTACAAAATGCATGCATTTTTATCAGTTTTATTTAGGCATGAAACACTTTGAAATACATTTTAAAATGGCAGGTTTCTCTTCCTTTTCATTACTGGTATTGTCGCAGTCACAGTTACAGTAATGTGGCGGTGCGTGACTGTCAGACGCGCTCCATAGTGATAAATAGACACTGTTTACCAAACGAATTCTGTACAGGTGATTTAGAGCGGAGAGAAAGTCTGGGTTTGGGTGCGTGTTTGATCTTTTACAGTCTATGGTTTGAACTGACATATACACATAATTAACTATAATAACAGCTAAAGATGTCGATCTTGCTGGTGTTTTTTTCCAAACACAACTAACTTTGTCCTAAATGAGCATGAAACGTTAGAAAAGCAATCGACTGCTTTCATTATACTATTAGATGTGTGCATTGTTAAAGCGACACCTCTGTTATTTAATGTAATCAAACTAAAAATCCAAATAAATGAGATTCATTCACTGTCTTTAATCAGAATGTGTGAGTTATACAGTGAAGAAAAGATTTGATAACTTGATTCTATTTCTTTATAATAGCCATTAATGTTAATAAGCTGAACTGTTTGCTAACTTATTTGCCCCTAATGTAAACTATTTATTTTTTCACTTGAAAATAATAATAATAAAACATATTACTGACCGTTTAACTGTTTATTTACAATGAAACCGCTTAAGAAGAGCAAGTTTAGTAATTTGGGGATATTTATTTGAAGGGAGGCGGGTGAATAGGGCATAGGGGGATAACCGGGAATAGAACACAGCCAGGAACTATGCTTCTAACTACAGCTCCAGAGGTGTTGTTTGCAATGCAGTTTGTGAGTGTTCTTTGGAACGATGGATTTGGGAAACGCCAAATCAACGAACTACCTGTATGTTTGTACCGACGGAACTTGCAACCTTAGTTGGCTAACGATGGTTTTCGGAAACGCACCCCTGGTAAGAACTCTGGCAGCTGTATTTTGCACTAACTGAAGTTTATTTATAGAGGATGCAGAGAAACCAGCGACCAGAGCATTACAGTAATCTAATCTAGAGGTCATAAAAGCATGAACTAGCTAGAAAGATAGGATGTTTTTTTGTCTTAGTGATATTTCTAAGATGAAAGAAAGCTTTTTTGGGTCATATCCATGTAATAATTTAGTGTTAGAGAAATATACACTCATTAATTTCTACAGAATGCATGAATCTTTATCATCCGGAGGAGGTTATGGTCTATTATTATTTCTAAGCAGTCTTCTACCACATTAATCCCAGCAGGGCTCATTTAAATAAAAGTCAATGGCTTCATGAAATGAAATAATGGCAGATAGTTCTGTCTTCATTTTCTCCGGCCTGATGAACACTAAAGGCTTAAACACCATGCTGAAGCAAAACATCATAATGCATCACATCTGGCAGTAAAATAGCCCATTCCTGTCTCTTTTCTGTCAATAAGAAGAATCCGTCATTATCTGCTGAAGCTCCTCGGGGCTTTCATTCTCAGTGCTGTTTTTAAGAGCACTACAGACACACGCTGAAGAGCGATTTGTGGTCCTGAAACAGCTGTGCATCTTCTTCTCCGCTCCTCCATTACTTCAGCGCAGCCGGCGGCAGTAAGAGCCCTTCACAACACCAGCACTTTATCATTTCTGTGCACTAATCTGGAGGACGGACTGACAGGCTTTGTGTTCAGTGTCAATTCGTAAGGTGAGCTAAGGGTTTCTGCAAAGGTCAATCTTCTTTTAAAGATGGTCAAGGAAGATTGTGGAGTTTGGAGTCTTTATTTAAAGGTTGTTCAGGATTCTGAAGGTTGTTTATGTGTTCAGACACATCCAGAAACTAGAGTCTGTCTTTGGTTGAGGCAGAAGTGGAGCTGTGGGATCTAAATTAAGCATTTGGTGGAGGTTGTGCTCAGCAAACAGAGATTCAGAGCGAGACTTTGTGCGGTAATTGAGCTGTTTCGTCTGTAATCCCTGTTATCCGCTAACAATCCGATTGCTGAACACACAGCTTCAGACCTGAGATCTGTTTCACCCCAAAAATCTGCCAGTTTCCATTGCACAAATGATAAAAGTCTGAGCTGAATGTGAAGTTTTAGAATCATAGTTGCATTTCGATGGAGCGCAATTAGTTGAGTAGTAGTTGTAGAGTAGTAGAGAGCTTTAAATACAGTGTACATGTGCATAATTACTAGGGCTGACAGTTGATTAAAAAATTAACTAATTAATCACGATTAATTGCGAAAACCAATTTATTACAGAAATGAAAACACAGGCATGTAAGTGCCATTTGAATTTCAAAACAATCAATGCCAATATCAAACAAAAATTATTTCCATGTTGGATTCTAAGTGAACTACAAAAAAATCCAAAATACAGGCATTGCAAATATGGAAATTGGAAAATTATAATAATAAAGTATTAAATACAAACAATTGTATTTATTGTAAAGTTGTTTTGCGAGTTGAGAACATTAATTATAAAGTAGAAACTATTTTGCTTAGTCCTCCTTAATGTTTAGGTAGTTGCTAAGACAGTCCAGTCTGTTGACATGTGACCTAAGAGTGAGAAAAGTCTCTCATAAGCAGAATGACCGAATCAGCATGTGAACTTCGGTGCTTAATTTCTGTGCCACTGGTGCTGTGACAAGGACGCAAGAAGCACCAAGGGGTACATCAAAGTCACGTACCAAAGACTATAGACTTCTTACATGGACTTTGGTCACGCCATCTCTAAACATTTAATTCTAAACTGCTTTGAGCGACTGTCTGTGATGTTATTTACATTGCAGATTCAGATTCACTTTACCAATCAAATAAAGGCTTTGCATCATCCTGACATTTTGCTTAAGCTCCGGTTGTTTTGGAAATGCTTCATGACAAGACTAGGCTATGACTAGCAAGCAGTGTGTTTCAAATTGTTTATATTTCTCATGTTTCCTTTGTGCTGTTTTTGCCCTTATTAGCATCACTTAATATGGAAATGGTTCAGAAATAGAAACACACACAATAGAGCAGATACTTTCATTTACTATTTGTCATAATGACAAAAGCACACAATTATCAGTGAAGTGTTTTTATATTAGCAATTTTCAGTTAATGCTGTTTTATTATTCTGGAAGGAAAACTAACGTGAAATAGACTGTAAAAGCCATTAGCTGACCACAAAGACCAATCAACCTGTTAGTCAACACATAAACTCTGATGCTGGCTTACGAAAACATCTTTATAGCATGTTTTTAGTACATTTAGCACACTGCTACTATGTTTTAGAAGTGATAACGTGTTGTAGCATGTTTATAGCATGTTTACCTGAGCTCAAACTCCCCTCTAGTCCTGCAAGGGAGGGAGCCCCGGGCTCGAGGATCTCATGAGCCCAGGCTTCAGCATGCCAAACACACTTTATAATCAATCATCAGCTAAGTGTGAACTCTTGAAACACTGTTTTTTACCATTAATACCATGATAAAAATAACAAATAAAAGGTGGTATTATTGGCAATTATTTTAAATTAAAATGTATATCATGATTATAGCAGATAGATATTTGAGCTTTTATTTGATCATTCCTCTTAGAAAACCTAGTTAACATCTTTGCTTTCTGGCTTGATTTGTATTTAACTCATTGAGACGTACAGTATAATGATGTTTATTTGTCACACAGACAACTAGACTCCAATCTGCCCACTGTAGATTTATTTGTTTTATTTTTTTCAAAGTAATTTGCTGAGCATAATGACAAAAAGCGAAATAAAAGAATGAATCACAGCCCGTTTGCATGCTTCAAATCACCGAGCACTTGTTGTTGGCAAATCTGACAAGCTGTTCCCTCATTTAACGCTGTTGTTTTCAGGCTCTTACAGTCAGAACAATTATCTACAAGCAGCTCTTCATTCAAGAGCCTCTCAGTCCACAGACAGAAACCACAAAGACATGCAGGCTTTAATGCATGCAGACATACAGAGGTGCAGACAGGCAGACTTATATGCTTAACAGTGTATTTATAAATCAGTATAAATCAGCAATACAGTGATATTAATATTAATAATGCGTTTAAATAATGTTATGCATTGTATTACATTTTGGCCATTTACTTTAACTTTTAATTTAATGTGTATATGTAGTGCATTCATGTCTTGTGTATATGATTGTGCCTGTGAAAGACACAACAACTATATAATGTAAAAATAAATGAATGCATGCATAAGTATTTAAAAAACTATAATTACGACTCTGCATTATACATTTTTTGATTTATGTTTATATATATATCTCACTTTATATATCTTTCAACTATATATTTAATAATAATAATAATAATAATAATAATAATAATAATGACACAATTATTATTAGTAGTAGTATTAGTAGTAGTAATAATAATAATAAAATTATTATAAATAATAATAATAATAAAAATTAAAATAAGAATAAGAATGAATTATTATCATTTATTATAACAATAATGATAATAATAATAATAATAATAATAATAATAATAAAATTATTAATAAT
>CAIGQQ010026242.1:974395-984564 GCA_903798035.1 Danio albolineatus | reverse complement strand
ACAGTGGTAGCATAAATTAGCATGTTACAACCATGTTTAAGACAATGTATCATGAATTAGCATGTTACAACCGTACCGTACCATACCACTTTTTGGTCACCCTTTGCAAAGTGTACCAAGGGTTACCAAAGGGTGACCAAAAGGCAGAGCTAGACGCGCAGCTGAACGCTATTGGTTTACAGAGATACGTCATTCGCTCGCGTAACAAGCCAGAATGAAAACAAAGGAACGACCATGTTTAAATACACAGATATTACACCGAAATAATATAAACGTATAATAACGAGCCATGGTCGACCAGAGCTCAAACAAACCTTGTCGTCGTCTTGATGAACAGCCACAAAGCCAAGAGAAGAGCAAATTCTCCCCTGTGCCCTGTAGTTTTTTACGAGCCCGTCTGAAGAGCGAGCGCTTTCGCTTTCTCACGTGCGCTCGCGTCTATATATGAAATAACGAACCTCTCGAGCTGATGATAATAACGTGCGCTTGATTATTGACGTGCTTTTGAAGCCCGATCCTTTCAGAAACAGACAAACGTGAGACTGACGCCTGCAGAAACAAAGGAGAAGCCGGAAAATACAAAGGAGTAAATGATTCTTTCAGTAAACATGAAGAAACTGCTGCATTTAACTATCATCATCATCACCTTCTGGACTATTATGAGCTGGGAATGACGGAGTTACTCTCTAACAGAGGCTACATGTGCTGCTGGAGATTACACACACAGATGAGAGCTCTGCACTGACTGTGGGCTATATTTGGTGTTGTTTTTTAACCTAAATAAGGACTAAATGTCTGCTGTGTGTAGTGTTTCTGTAACTGATCATATCAGAGACTGTAAGGGGCTGTATGTGTTCATATATGCTGCATTTATTTATTTATTTGATATCATCACAGACAGTAGGCTATTTCATATCATTGATCTGCAGTTGTAATCAGATCATGTTCATAGAGAGGTCAGTAATGAACATTTATACAGCAGTGTTTATGTGTATAATAAAGCCTCTGTGTTGTGAGAAGTGCTCCTCATATGATATGTGAGCGACCCGTTCAACTTTACTGTCGAAATTTTCGTCAAGCGAGATTGGCGTCGACTGAAACTTTCTGTCGTACACCACGCCCACCAAAAGAGTACACTTTAGCAGTGGAAACGCAAGCCTGATAAAGGTGACCCGTACCGACCCGTACCGTACTGTACCACTCAGTGGAAACGGGCCATAAGTCTCTGTGTTCAGTTAGTTCCTGGTCCGGTATTCTTTCAGATGTGCTTTGGTGTCACCCCATGTTGTTCCTGTGTCTCCTGTGTTATCGATGTCCTTTCGATAGAGTGTTTAAATAAATCTACGTGTTTTGATGAACTCTTGCCTTTCTGAGTGAATCAAGGCGCTACAATGGATAAGTTGGTGGTTCATTCTGCTGTGGCAACCCCAGATTAATAAAGGGACAAAAATTGGTGAGGTGGAAAAAATGCATTCTTAAAACTATATGCATGTATGTCTCTGGAAGTTTTGAGATTGCATTTTTTTGAGAGAGACAGGTTGGTGACTATCTAGGCCGAATGTTCTCTTCATTCACTCTCGTCTTAATAACTACATTTTTCCACCATTGATAAATAAGTGCAGTGTTTTCTCTTGTTTATCTGATTCTACACTTTCGGTTCTGTGATTCAAGGTTGCTGTGGAAATGATGAGCGCCTTTGCCATGGTTACAGGACGAACGCAAGCTGCTATGCTTAGGCATAACTAACGTCAGCACTGCCTCTTTATGAGATATGAATGCATTTATAACCGATACCTGCTCATTAACGACAGCAGGTCAAAAGGATGCATCTGAAGATATTTCAGTGCACAAGTTAAAGATGCATGCTAATTGTCAAGTGATTTTTCATTGGGTGCATGCAGAAGGTTCTTAGGGCATGCTGGGTTAAAGCAGTTGTTTTGGATTAAACTGCAGAACCATGTAACCTAACACAGTCCTTAGCTTAGCTAACAGTACTGAACATAGAGATAATTATTAAAAACAATAACTTACCATCTGATTGCTCGATGCCCCCAATGACGCGAGATGCCCGGTGTGCTGATGTACAAAAACGTCCCATCTCATAGGCTGGCTCTAGCCAATAAACTGGCTTTGCTGGTCTTTTACTGGTATTTACGTTTCTGTAAAATTATTGATATTTAACACAATCTTTTCAGAAATTAGTTAAAATAATAATAATAATAATAATAATAATAATAATAATAATAACAATAATAAAAAAAATAATAATAATAACAATAAAATAATCATATTAATTATTCTTCTTGACCCCAGTCCTGTTGGCTGCTGGCATTGGTCAGGTATCAGAAAACACTGTGGGTTGGGTTTAGGGAAGGGGGTGGGCAGGTCAGTCGGTGCTTTTGGAAACACTGTCGGTTGGGTTTAGGGAAGGGAGTGGGCGGGTCAATCGGTGCTTTTAAAAACACTATCGGTTGGGTTTAGGAAAGGGGGTGGGTGGGTCAATCAGTGCTTTTGAAAACACTGTCGGTTGGGTTTAGAGAACTGGGGTGGGCGGGTCAGTCGGTGCTTTTGAAAACACTGTCGGTTGAGTTTAGGGAAGGGGGTGGGCCGGTCAGTCGGTGCTTTTAAAAACACTGTTAGTCAGTATGTCAGCAGCGACCTCTAGTGGATTTATGAACAACAGCCGTGTATGGCACTCATGATAAATTTGAGATCTGAAAAAGCATATCCAGCGGCCTCTGGTGCATTCGCAAAAGCAAAAAAGCAAAATAAACATAGCTCCTGGGACTTATTGGTACTACCCAGAAATGTATACAGGGGTACATATCCATAATCAGCCTTGGTTGAATTGTTTTTTTTGTTTTTTTGTCAAATATTTGCTAAATGATGTTTCTCAGATTCAGGAGTCTCTCTCAATATTTCCTCTAATGTTTGTTCTTCTGGAGAAAGTCTTATTTGTTTTATTTCAGCTAGAATAAAAGCAGTTCTTAATTGTTTCAAACCCATGTTAAGGTCAATATTATTAGCCCACTTCAGCAATATTAGTGTTGGATTGTCTCCATAACAAACCACTGTTATACAATGACTCACCTAATTACCCTAACTTTACCCTGATTACCCTAGTGAAGCCTTTAAATGTCACTGTAAGCTGAACACTAGTCAGATATCTAGTCTAATATTATGTACTGTCATCATGGTGAAGATAAAAGACATCAGTTATTAGAGATGAGTTATTAAAACTATTATTATTAGAAACGTGTTGATTTTTCTCTGTTAAACAGAAAATATACAGTGGGCTAATAATTCAGACTTCAACTCTATCTGACGTGTTGAAACTACAGTACTATGCAAGGTTATTTTCATATTAGATGATACTTTATTAAAGATAAAAGATCTGATGCTTCTAGTACAAAAACAAAAGCATGAGAATTGTGTCTAATGTCTAAAAATGTCCAGAGGAATGAGTAGCGCATCTGTTTCTTCTCTGCATTATCTGTCATCTTGAATTACAGTGTGCAGTTTCATCTATTCTCTTCAGAAACACAAGACGCTTCAGACTAGAGAAGCAAGTCTGCCTGTCTTTATGGAAGAAGAAAAGCATAAGGGACTATAAAAAGCATTGTTTACACATGATCTGACGTCAAACGTGTCTGTTTTTGGCACAGAGAGAACCAGCTCTGATACTGACAAACTTTAAATCAGCTGAAAATGTTTGCAAATGACATTTAAAATCAGCAGGTTGACCGATGCAGAAGCCGTCGTTGTGTTAGATATTGATTTAATTTAATTTAGACTCCGAGAACGTGCTAATGGATTAATGCAGTTTACAAAATAAATAAATAAATAAATAAAACATTCAAATTGGGCTCATTTGAATTGCAGATTTAGACTCTGCTGAAGGTTAAGCTACTGCTGTGTTTGCATGGAGAGATGTGATAATTCAGTTACGCAAGTATGAAATAGATGTTGTTCTCAGATTGCAATATTTCATTGAATACTAATGATTTTATTTGTTATTTTATTTAAATGCTCTTGTTTTTGTTTTAATTTTTGCATTTGGTATTTTAGTTTTCATCTGTTGATGTTGTTTTTGCTGTTTTATTGGCCTTTTAATGCCTGTTTAGCCGTTTGGATGGTTTTCTTCACGGCATTTTTACATCTGTAATGATTTTTATTTTAAAATAAATATAAATTGATTGTTTTTAGAATAAATGATTGTATTTTCTTTAAAATAATTGCAATATTATTTTTATTGTTATAGTAATGTGCAAGCAATAGACCTTGTGTCTGTGTGCGGCTTTGTTCACTGCACAGTATTATTATTATTATTATTATTATTATTATTATTATTATTATTATTATTATTATTACTATATTTCATGTAACGTATTTTAATATAAAAGTTGCTTTATAATATGTATTTTAATGTTATTAAAACATTTTACAATAACAACAACAACAACAACAATAATATTGACAACAAAAATATTGTTGTTTTTAATATTGTTATTTTTTTGTTATTAATATGATTCAAAATTAAACAATAATATTTACTATATTATTATTATTGTTAATATTATGTTTTATTTAATGTTATTAAAGCATTTTATAACCACAACAATAACGAAAACAACAACAATATTATTATTATTAAACTATTATTATTATTATTATTATTATTATTATTATTATTAAGTTATTATTATTATTATTACTATATTTTATGTAACATATTTTAATATAAAAGTTACTTTATAATATATATATATATATATATATATATATATATATATATATATATATTTTTTTTTTTTAAGTTATTAAAACATTTTACAATAATAATAATAATAATAATAATAATAATAATAAAAATGTTGTTGTTGTTTTTATTATTGTTATTTTTGTTATTATTGTTATTATTATTATTATTTAAAATTAAACAATAATAATCACTATTATATTTTATATTAATATTAATAAATTATAATATAATAATAATAATGTGAAGAACAATAATACAAAATATTATTATTATTATATTTTATTTAATGTTATTAAAACCTTTTACAACATTTTACAATAATATATTTAACAACAATATTATTATTAGTATTATTATTATTATTGTTGTTGTTACTAAAAAATGTAAGTAATAATAATTATAATACATTTAATTTTTATGTAACATATTTTAATATAACAGTTACTTTACTATATTTATTTAATGGTATTAAAACGTTTACAATAATAATAATAAAAATAATAAATGACAATAATATTATCGTATTTTTTATGTAAAATATTTTAATATAAAGGTTGCTTCATAATATACATTTTATTTAGTGTTATTAAAATATTTTACAACAACAACAACAATAATAATAATAACATATATTTTTAAAAATCCACATGCTGTTATACTCTGAACCATAAATTTAAATCTATTAAATTATTGACATTCTTAATCAACGTTATCCTGTATTAATCATGTGAAATGTGCATTTATATAGCACATTTATTGTGCATCATACCAATGCTGATATATTGTTACAAAATTGATTGTTAATGTGTTCCCACATATTACCCAGTGTTTAGTAAATTAATGAGACATGTTTATATTAACATTCTCCCATCATCACGCACTGGACTCTCAAACTCACCAGAACGATTATTCATCTGTGCATAATTTCTAGAAAAGTACTTTCTAATAGAAACGATTATTAAAATAGCCTTATTGAGAATTACTGTGCCAATATGCGGTGTTAAATACTGCATCTCATTGTTTGAGGGCAGGAAATCTATATCATGCTAGTTTTTGCATATGCAAAGAGCGAATGTCATTGAGAATTGGAGATGAATCTGACAGCCAGAATACACAAATAATGAGTGTCTCTTTCTTTATCGCGCACACGTTGGCTGATTCGCGTGTGAAGGCTCCGATTAAGCCTGTGGATTGATGATTGATTCGCTTCAGGTTTATCATCAGCACAAGAGCTCCTGATGAGCGCCATTATATCTCATTGTGCGCTGCAGAAAACACATCGGCTTCATTCAACACACTGCAAGATATAGGTTTCAGCTTCTAGTCAAAATCATCCCTTTATTCGCCACAGTGGAATGAACCGCCAACTATTCCGGCATATGTTTTGCGCAGCGGATGCCTTTCCAGCTGCAATCCAGTACTGGGAAACACCCATACACACTCATACACTATGTCCAGTTTAGTTCAGTTTACATGTAGCGCATGTGTTTGGACTGTCTGGGAAACCTCAGCAGGAGGAAACCCACACCAATGTCTTGTGTGATCTGGCAGTTCTGGTCGGATCATAAGTAGCTTTGTTTCAAGAACTGCATCTTTTGTAGATGTCTGTGGTGGTTTGTGCAGCAGTGAGATTCTGAATCTACGGTGGCCGGGAAGTGCAAAACAACATTACTGTCAGGGTTCTGCCACTCCTGTCTTGTTAATTCTTGTCTTGTGGCAGAGTCCGGACACTAGCTCTGTCTAGTCCTGTGTGTTGTCATTGTGTCTACGTATGAGTGCGGATTGTGGGCGCGCGCGTGCTTTCCGTTTGATACGTGCGCGTGGGGTCTGCGTTCGCGATCGCGCGCTCCCATCCTGGTGTTCGTTTTGTTCTGTTGGCATCGCGCTGCTTCATTCACAGCGCCTCCGTTTAGTTTGTGATGGCACTGGGATGAAGCATGCGCGTTGCATATGTGTGAGCGCACGATAAGATGTCTTTATTTTATCGTGTGCTTGTGTCTCGTGTTCAGTCCTCTGTTGTTGTGTTTAGCACGTGGTGTGTGTTTACACACACACCGTGTGCTTGTGTCGTCATGTGAGCACGCAGTTAATGAGTTCTCTCATTGGCTGTGTGTTCTAGTCTTTATGTGAGCGCATGGCTTGTGTTGTCATGTGCTCTCCTGTCTATTGTCTAGCCCCACCCTCCTTGTTAACCCATTATTAGTCTATCATGTTCACCTGTCTGTTTGTTAATTATTTCTGCTTTAAATTCTCCTCATGTCTGCTGTCCTGTGCCAGTTCGTCGTCATTTCACGTCAATGATACCCCAGTCTTGTCCTCCTGTCTTGTTCCAGTCCTGATCCAAGCCCTGATAACTGCCAGCCTGTTAAGTTTGTTTGTTTATTTGTTTTATTAATGTTTTCGCCCTCGGGGTTGTTTGTTTTGCCTTTTATTTTATTTTATTATTAATAAAGAAGTCTCATTTGCTGCACTCGAGTCCTCGCTCTCCTTTTCCCTAACCCAACCGTGACAATTACAATGTGTGAAACACTTTTACGAAGCTCGAAACAAATTTACATTTTGGAAAACATTTTTACCGATCATAAGACACAATTACAGAGGAGAAACGGTTTTACCAAGGACGAAACGAGATTACATTTTAGAAAACAAATTAACAGGAAGCAAAACACTTTCACCAGTCCCGAAACACATTTACAATGACAGATTCTTTACGGAAAGGGAACGTACCAAACACTGGAAGTGACGCGACGAAAGGGGTGTTGTTGTTGTCGCTGGTGGTGAGCGCGGTAAATTCGTGTTGTGAAGTAAATGGTGTGAATAAAGTTTATGGTGACCAAACATGGACTGCGGCTGAGGGATGTTTTGTGGCAAACACATGAGCAGCTTGACAAAGTTTTGCTTTACGTGTGGTCGGTGTTTGGAGTTTCTAAAAGACGCAGACCAGACGTAAACACCAGACGTACTGCATCAATGTGTTCAATAATTTAACGAGGGCCACTCGTACGCTGTATTCGTGGACATGATGTCAAGTCTACACGGTGTAAACATCTGCTTGAGGACTCTTAGGGTGCTTTCACACTTGGTTTAAATGCCTGGACCGTACCCAAGTTCGATTGTCCCCCCTTGCCACCTTCTTGGTTGGTTTGTGTTCCCGGTACGCTTGCGTCATCAAGCCGATGTTTTCTGTACGTCTGTTGCCAGGCGACGGACACAAAAGCAAAGCGCCTAAATGTAAAGACGTCCGCACATCGCGGTTGTTTCGCTTTTACTGAACCTTTTGGTTTAGAACATACAGAAAACGGCTCGCGTCTATCTGCCGCAAACATATTATACACGTTCAGAACATCACGCGATGTCCAAGCTGTTTTTGGAGGAGACAAGCATTATCACTGTGTTTGCTCTGGCTCAGTCGCGCTTGTCAGCGCGTGATACTCAGACACACACACACACACACACACACACACACACGAATGAACGTTATAAAAACTATAGTTTGCTGTACTGTTGACGGTTCACTTCCGGCTTTTGGTACGATTGCATTCATATTACAAGTGAACCGTACCAGAGTTCACATGAACCGTACCCCAGACCACCTCTTTCAGGCGGACTCGGGTACGGTTCACGGGTGCGCACCCGAGTTCAGAAGACGTGTTCACACTAGCTAAACGTACCGTACTATGACGTCAAACGAACCCGGGTGCGGACCAAAAGTGCTAGTGTGAAAGCACCCTTAAAGACAGACAGACAGACAGATAGATAGATAGACAGACTAGAAACAAGACAAAACTCTTAGAAAAGCTTAATTTTTTTAAAATCTGAATTGTAGTATTTTATGAATGATCGTTTTGGACCCAACTACCACCTACTAACTCTGCAATAATCTGCCTCTCCATGTTAGGCAGGTCACAACACTTTCTGTTTTTACCCATTTTTACTCTTTGGCTTTTATTACCATATGAGAGTCTTGTGTCTGTGGTATTTGTCCTTTGTTTTAGATGGTGTATGTGTGTACAGCACTTTGGTAAGCACTTTAAAAATAAACATTGACTTGATATGACATTGACTTACTAACGATTAATAAGCAGCTAGTTGGTACTTCATTGAGTGAAAGATCTGAGTTAATGGAGATGTTAATAGAGTGAACTGTAGATTAAAAAAAGCTTCTTTCTTCTTCTTTTTCCTGCAGTCACACACGAAGACTCCTAGAGTTGCAGCGCAGGGGCGCCGCTAAGGGGGGGAAAGTTAGGACGATTCTAAGGGTCCATGCACTCTAGGGGCCCACAGAGATCTGCTTTATAATTAATAACAGTACTATGATGTAATATAAATTATGAATGTCTCTAAATTACAAGTAAAACAATTTATTAAAAAATAAAAAATAAAAATACGGCTTAAATCTGCCCCTTGTGTCTGTCACTGTCAAATTGCACCCCCCTCCTTTCACTGTATGGTTCAGTCCGTCAGTAGCGGGAAGAGAGTTGATGCTTTGAGTGTGATCGTCAGGTAAGCTGTCAAAGCAGCGATGTCCTTGAGGTTAACATCAGCTGCGTCCCAAATCACATACTTATGCACTATTCTACGCCATTTTGTAGTATAAATAGTGTCAGTAGTGCGTTCACACTGAAATCTCTAACAATAATAAGTGCACTTTAATGCCCGGATGATGCACTCAGCATCATTTATGGGTCTCAGCTTATTTATGGGTCTCATTGTAATATAATTCTGTGTCTTATTGATTATTGTCACTGTTCCAGTATATTGCACACTGTATGAGACACTATTGCAGTACAGTTATTTAAATAGTGACACATGGGTGTTTTGTGTGTTTAGAAATGTAGAATTTTCAGTGAATATTTGATTACTGTTCCTGTTTCTGTATTACATTTACATTTAAACAATAAATCATCTACTAGCTACAGTCATGGCTGTTCTCTTACTAAATACTGATGAGTAGTGGACAAAATCAATAATAAAATGCATAGGTCAGTATAACTACATTGCAGACAAAGAGGATAGCTAGCTTGGTAGTAGAGGGCCCATCTTCATATTTTTTTCATCGGGCCCAAAATTGCTAGCGGCGCCCCTGTTGCAGCGTGTTGTGTCATTAAGTAGTGCTGTTTGTGTGTTGAGTCAGGGAATAAAGCATCATATGATAAGACTTGATCATTTCAGACTGGTCATTATCTGCTCTGTGATCCACATGAGACGTAATGATTCAAATCATTGTTTCAGGACAAGCACATCTTGTGTCCCGAACGCCAATCTGCTGTCCTTCAGATTCAGGACATGTTCTTATGACAGAGAGAAGCTTGTTCTTCACACTAAATAATAATCATTTTGCTGCTTGTACTAACTACTCATTTAACATGAGCTCAGATAAGAAAACTCTTGAGTTTTTCTGTTGGGA
>CAIGQQ010026242.1:933912-956487 GCA_903798035.1 Danio albolineatus | reverse complement strand
AGAAATACAGCTACCATCAGAAGGTCCATAATTGACCATATTTGGATCGGTCGTAAATATTAATGAGCTATTAATGGTGTATTGTAGTATTTAAATACCCTATAGATGTAGAAAAATACAGTATTGGGTCATTTGTTCCTTATATTGTTGTAGTTACTGTGTTACCAAAGCAACTGTAGAATCACCACAACAGCTTAATTCAAGTATTGTACTAAAGAAATACAGCTACAATCAGAAGGTCCATAATTGACCATATTTGGATCAGTCGTGAATATTAATGAGCTATCAATGATGTATTGTGATACTTAAATACCCTATAGTTGTAGAAAAATACAGTATTGGGTAATTTGTTCTTTATATTGTTGTAGTTGCTGTGTTACCATAGCAACTGTAGAATCACCACAACAGATTAATTCAAGTAATGTACTATAGAAACACAGCTACAATCAGAAGGTCCATAATTGACCATATTTGGATTGGTCATGAATATTAATGAACTATTAATGGTGTCTTATAGTATCAAAATACCCTATAGTTGTAGAAAAATACAGTATTGGGTAATTTTTTCCCCATTTTGTTGTAGCTGCTGTATTACCATAGAAACTGTAGAATCCCCACAACAGGTTAATTTAAGAACTGTACTATAGAAATACCGCTGCAATCAGAAAGTCCATAATAGGCCATATTTGGATCGGTCATGAATATTACTAAGCTATTAATAGTGTATTGTAGTATAAAACACACAATACCTAATAGTTGTAGAAAAATACATGATTGGGTCATTTTTTCATAATTGACCATATTTGGATGGATTGTGACAATTAATGAGCTATTAAAGCTATTAATGGAGGTTTATTTTACCTACGTGGATGGAGTGAGCTCTCTAATATAAACTCATAATAATAATAATTTAACGTTAACCTATTTTGCTCGCAAGATCTGTTGTGGATGATTTTAAATTATAATTAAACTTAAAAAAAGAGACCAATGGAGATGTATCGTGTTGTATTTTTTAAGCTATCATGTCAAAGAAAACACAGCCAGGAATTATTATCAACCTCTGCATGAACAGTTGAGCTGAGTAATCAGATATGATTAAGCAGTCTACATGTGTTTGTTGAAACATATGCTTCTAATTTCACAATAAACACAATAAATTAACAAAAGATACTATTAAACACACCTCATGCCTCTTCGGAGTGGAGCTAAAGGACTGTGTAATCTTTAAATCCTGCATTCTGCATCCTGATGCGAGTTTGAATGTCTCAGTCGTTATTCATCGACACATTGTAAACAATCAGAACCTCTCATTTTCAAAATAAAAGTCCCACATACGTAGTTAAATATAAACGTAATAATAATGATCATTGTCGTCTTACTAGGAAACATTGCGTCTTGTCAAATGCACCCCAAAGCATACATATCAATGATCTCAGAGCTCTACATGAGTCTTTGTTCTCCTGATGACACGGCTGCTCATCAGGTCTGGATAAACGACCTAAAGAACATGCAAATGATGAGGGTGTGGCCCATGAGTCACGCAACAGTCTGCTTTGTGTTCTAATTGGCATTTTGTCTAACGAGATTTTACATTCATTGAAATTACATGAGAACTAATAAACAATGGTGTCTGAGGCTCATGGGAAGGTCGTTTCAATATGCTGATCCCTTATTATTCGAATATGCCTAGATAGGATTTTATAGTTGGCAGGTTAAAAATTGACCTGAAGGACAAACGCTGTAGCCGTATTGTGTTAAGCCTTCATAAAAATATAAATATGATCATTTTTTTCTAATGTTGTTGGGTCCTCTTAGAAAAATTAACCACATTTCAAGATGAAAAAACATTGTTTAGGGTTTTTTTCTGCTGTTAAAATGGTGCATGGGTCAATTTTGACCCATAAGTCAACACAGGCTTCATAATTGGATGTCTCGTGTTTGAGCTAAACATGTGAGACTTGAACAGATGCCTTAATCGTCCTCCAATGATTTGTGGGTGTCGTTTTTTTCAGGTTGCCCGATGGGAGCACAGGACGCGTGGTCTGACCCGTCTGTTCGGTGGACCATATGTGGCCTGTTATTCACTGGCCGTCCTAATCCTGCTGCTCAATGTTTACCGGAGCCACAGGTAACATCATCTACCGCTGCTCTTATATCAGCAATACTCCAGATAATGCTGTCCATTGGTCAACTGACCCATTTTATCCAATCCTGCATAAGAGCGCAGGTCCAGTGTTTACCCTGCACTGCTGTATTGCTCTCATCCATAATAATACAGTGACATCTGTGTGACGTGTTCATGTGACCAGCAGCACATTCAGCGCTTCTTTCGGCTCACTGTTTCCATGACATAGCCGAGCTGCTGCTGTCAGCGACGTCACATGTGACTCTGTGTGTGTGTGTGTGTTTGAATATGTGTGTGAGTGTGAGTAACTGTGTTTTTGACTGTATGGTAATATAAAGTATAGTACGTAAAATTAATTTTTGTGTAGTTTGTGTAGGTTGTTTATCCAAATCTGACCAATCAGAGGAGGGCTTTACTGTCTTTACACAGTGGGTATGGAAAGTATTCAGACTCCCGCTCTTTGTTATATTGCAACCATTTGCTAAAATCATTGTAGTTCATTTTTTCTCCTCATGAATGTCCACTCAGCAGCCCATACTGACAGAAACACATGTTTTTGCAGATTTATTAAAAAAGAAAAACGGAAATATCACACGGTCATAACTATTCAGACCCTTTGCTCAGTATTTAGCAGAAGCCCCCTTTAGATCTAACATAGCTGTGAGTCTCTTTGAGAAAAGATGCAACAAGTTTCTCACTCCTGGATTTGGGGATCCTCGGCCATTCCTTCATGCAGATCCTCTCCGGTTCTGTCAGGTTGCATGGTAAACGTTGGAGAACAGCCGTTTTTAGGTCTCTCCTGAGATGCTCAATTGGGTTTAAGTCAGGGCTTTAGCTGGGCCAATTCATAAACAGTCACGTAGTTGTTGTGAAGCCACTCCTTTGTTAATTTAGCTGTGTGCTTAGGGTCAGTAGCTTTGTTTCCATCCAAAAATGCAAATGAACTTTATGCGCAAAACTGGATTATGGCATAAAAGACGTGCGAATAAAGCAGCGTTTCCATCCAATGAGTCAAAGCGGACACAATCGTCACTTCCTGATTAACTGGCGCTAAATATCAACAGTAGAAGCGTAATCTGCTGCAGTAGGAGAAGCTGCGTGAATCTTCTCTTCATTTAATAAATGAGCACAGACGCTCTTGATTCTGGAGGTCATTAATAATATAATAACACAACTACTGAAACGGTGAGGCGCTTTACAATGACCAAAACAACATTTTAGATGTTTTACGATGTGCTCAGCCGGCTGGTTTGTGCATTTACACACATTATCATCATCACATAATCTCTTATAACACAATCACATCACCTTTATTTACTGCGCATGCTGGAATTTATGCAGTAAAAGTGTTTCCATCACAGTTCATGCGCATCTTTTCTTATCGAATAAAAAGTTTATCCTACTCAGTTATGGCTTACATTTTTTTTATGCGCATTTTTTAAAATTTATGTGCATCATGGCTTTTCCATCAATCGTTTTTAAATTTAATTAAATTTAATTTAATTTAATTTAATTTGGATTTTGTCAATTTATTAATTATGTTTTTTTTTCATACCCTGGTGTGATCTTTTTTTATTTAGTTTATTTTATTTGCATTTTGTTAATTTATTAATTGTGTTTTTAATTTATTTTATACCTGACGTGATTTTATTTTATTTTATTTTATTTGCCAGCCTTTTAATTTAATTTAATTTAATTTAATTTAATTTAATTTAGTGTCTGGTGCAAAATATTAATAATATCGTAAAACAATAAAAATAATAATATATGAACTATCATTATTGCAACACTATATCTCATATTTTCCCAGTATTGTGCATTCATTCATTCATTTTCTTTTCGGCTTAGTCCCTTTATTAATCCGGGGTCGCCACAGCGGACTGAACCTCCAACTTATCCAGCATTTGTTTTACGCAGCGGATGCCCTTCCAGCCACAACCCATCTCTGGGAAACACATTCATACATTGTCATTCACACTCATACACTACGGACAATTTAGCTTACCCAATTCACCTGTACCGCATGTGTTTGGACTGTGGGGGAAACCGGAGCACCCGGAGGAAACCCACGCAACCACGGGGAGAACATGCAAACTCCACACAGAAATGCCAACTGGCCCAGCCGGGGATCGAACCAGCGACCTTCTTGCTGTGAGGCGAACGTGCTACTCACCACGCCACCGTGGCGCCCCAGTATTGTGCATTCCTACAATATTAAACACACTTCTGTCCAAGCAGTTGATGTTGCATGATTGCAGCCACTTTAAGCAGTGTGTGTGTGTGTGGAAATATCCAGTTCTTTATTAAGAATCAGTGTTTTTTGGGCTGCTCATTTTTTCCACCTTCCTAAATGACGTCTGCAGTTTTTCCATCTGCAGTTTTTCTGCGCAGCGTGTGTGTGTGTGTGTATGTCACAGTGACAGTACACTCGTCTTTTCATGCCAATGGAGATCCACCATCTGTGTGTTCAGTCACACGTGAGGCTTTCTTAAAGATGGACACACACAGAGATAATGAAGTCTGTTCTAGCTCAGAAAAATCCTCCTTCAGCAGGTGGTATTTTAATTCCTGATCAAGATTTATGTTTTTTTTTTCAGTAACACTTTAGTTTTATATATCATCTGTGTGTAATGCATTAATTATGCAAATGTTATTTATGTTGCAATGCATTATATTGTTTATATACCTTTTGATGCCTTACTGCATGAAAAATGAGTTGCTTGCTAAGCATTTTAATGTGTTTTTCATGCTAAAGGTGTAAAAAAAACCAGTTATATAAATAATATTGTTAATAATAACAGTACTAATGCGTTTAATTTGTAATATGCTGTTCTTAAACTGTTGCTGATTGCTACTTTTATTCATGATTATATGCACTTTGCCATTGGATCATAATACTATTTATAATTATACATTTCTGATAGTAAAATAGTTTCCCAGAGATAAGTTGTGGCTGGAAGGGCATCCGCTGCGTAAAACAAATGCTGGATAAGTTGGCGGTTCATTCCGCTGTGGCGACCCCGGATTAATAAAGGGACTAAGCTGAAAAGAAAATGAATGAATGAATGATGATAGTAAAATACTTATGGTTGTAAAGTACTTTCTTAATGCATTATATTCAGATGCTGTGCGATGGTATTAATTACTAATATTTTAAATCAATTTATTTTTATAATTTTATTTTTTAATATCTGTATAAATTTTTATTTAATTTGTAATGTGGTTTCATTAGCATTTTATGTTACTTTATTTGTCTTATTTGTAGATGATATTTATTGTCTTATTACTTTATTAATCTTATTTTATTTGCATTTTGTTAATTTATGTTTTAATTTCATTTCATCCCTGATGCAACCTTTATTTTATTTTATTTGCGTTTTAATTTATTAATTGTTTTTATTTAATTTATCTCTTGATACCATGATGTGACCTTTTCATATTTATTTTATTTGCATTTTATTTGCATATGTTTAATTTATTAATTGCTTTTTTTTGTTTTATTTCATCGCTAATGCAACCTTTTTTATATATATTTATTATATTTTATTTTATTTACATTTTTTTTATTTACATTTTTTTATATTAATTGTGTTTTATTTTATCCCTGATATGACCTATTTTATTATTATTGTATTTTATTTTGTTAATTTATTAATTGTGTTTTTTGATTTCATTTCTTCCCTGATCTGTATTTATTTATTTATTCATTAATTTTATTTGCATTTTGTTAATTTGTTTTAATTTCATTTCATCCCTGATGCAACCTTTATTTTATTTTATTTTATTTGCATTTTAATTTATTAATTGTGTTTTTATTTAATTTATTTCTTGATACCATGATGTGACCTTTTCATATTTATTTTATTTGCATTTTATTTGCATTTGTTTAATTTATACATTTTTCTTGTTTTATTTCTTTTTTGTATATTTTTATATATTTATTTTATTTGCATTTTTTATTTACATTTTGTTATATTGTTTTATTTTATCCCTGATGTGACCTATTTTATTTTATTTTGTTAATTTATAATGTTTTTTATTTAATTTCATCCCTGATCTTTCTTTCTTACTTATTTATTTATTTATTTATTTTATTAGCATTTTGTTAATTTATTAATTGTGTTATTATTTCATTTCATCCCTGATGTGATGTTTTTTATTTTATTTTATTTGCATTTTGCTAATTTATTAATAATTTTTTTTAATTTCATTTCATCCCTGACGCGACTGCTTTTATATATTTTATTTTATTTTTACTCTCTTTGTATTGTGTAATTTTTTTAATTGTGCTTTTATTTTATCCCTGAAGCATTTTTATAAATTCAATTTAATTACATTTTTATTCTATTTTAATTTATTTTATTTCAATCACTCCTGTTTCTTAAAAAAAGACGACTCACATCGCGCTTTGATGGTTACACGTACAAAGCTGAAATATTCACAATCACGTCTTTCATTCTCCTGTGTGTGTCTGTGGGGAGCAGATCCAGCAACGGTACATCGAACACATCTCCAACCCCCTAAACACACACCCTCCAAAAGAAATCAGCATGCGGATTAAATCTATTATATTGAGCCGCATTCCGTTTATAAGACTTACATTAGCATTCAATCATCACATGCATATGCATAAAAATATCTTTATCACAGTGCATGATTCATTATGCTGAGGTTTCCTCGCAAATCCTCCAAAATCTGAAGCCCTGGAAGAAGTTATTCATGGAGTCTCGGAGGATCTGAAGCTTTGACGGTTAAACAGAAGCGTCTGTCGGAGGCTCCGTTAGGCACAAGTTCATCATGAGAACAGCAGAACTTTCCGGCATGATGTTATTATTCAATAATCTCATGATCAAGCTGGTTAAACTGGTCGGTTTCTGCTGCCAAGGATGCACTTGATTTCAATGCATCTCAGTGCGACGTTTGTTTATTTGTTTAAAGGGGAGCTATAGAGTGGAGAATCTGTGACGTCACCTTGTAGGCCGATCGGCTGCCAGCATAAAACTGGTTGCCTCAATAAAATCCCCATAGAATTTTCCCATAGGCTTTTCGAAGATTGC
Organism: Danio albolineatus; assembly: GCA_903798035.1. Taxonomy (NCBI): domain Eukaryota; kingdom Metazoa; phylum Chordata; class Actinopteri; order Cypriniformes; family Danionidae; genus Danio; species Danio albolineatus. The sequence goes on along the minus strand of CAIGQQ010026242.1, from coordinate 949,305 downwards.
AAATAATAAGCTGTGTGTTCAAACACTGTTCATTACACTTACACGTTTAGTCCAGCCGGATAATCCTCACACCAAAATACAACTTTTAGCACTTTTGGGTCGTAAATGCAAACGCAAGACCGGAAAAGCTAACATTAGGCTATAAACGGACTACAGCCTTCGGGAACGCTCGCCTGTGACGTCAGCACCACCCTGATACAGACAACTCTTCAAGCTTATTTTTTAGAAATATGGTCCATGATCAAGGTTTAATCTCTCGGTTTATTATATTATAATCCGCGTTATATTATAAACAAATAAATACGCAAAAACACATAGACACACATGCCTTTTGGACAGTTTTTAATGTGTGAAATACATTTTGTTTTGCTTTACGATTGTTGTAAAAGGTTTAAAACTGTATGTATAAATGTGCCTACATAGTATCATCATAAGACATTTAAATAAGTGCATACAGCCTGTAAGGGTCCATCTATTAGTCCGACGACAGAGCTAACAGTATGGGTGAAGGTAAATGCATGTAAGCCTTCTAGCACATGTGAAAAGAAATATTTTTACTTATAAAAACGTATTTTAATTCGTTTCCAACTCCGAATTTAATCTGACTCCAATTTATTATAATTTGAATGCTCATACACTCTTAAAACAAACGGTTCTATATAGAACCAAAAACGGTTCTATCAGACGCTTCATATATGGAACCCCAAAAAGGTTCTAAATAGAACCATTTTAAGGGTTCATTAAATAGAACCCCAAATGGTTCTTTGAATTCAAGTTAGATGGTTCTATTTAGAACTATTTAAGGGTTCTTTTTATTTATTATTGAATTATTGTTACTTATTAATGAATAAAAAATAAAACCAATCCAGACAATTCAAATTGTTTAAATTTATTCAATTCATTATACAAAATATTTTTTAAAATAATATTTAAAATTGCACCTCTGCATACTTTGCATACAATGCTGTTTTTTTCTCAATGCATTTAAGACCGTTTATTCTTTCTCAGATAACAGTTTATAACATTTCTATTAAATTATTATTATATTATAATAAAAGTGTTGCAATATTTACAGCCATTTAAGAGAAGTGGGTATGTTTTAAAATCATTGAGGATGAGTTAATGAATGATTAATAATCTGTTCGAATCAATATCTATGCATGCTGTTATTCAGTCGTGCAGTGATCGTTACTCTGCATGATGGTATTAAATGCTTCATAAACACTACATCATGCCGTTCTGTGATCGAATCTGAAGTGAGGGCTGTTAATGCTTTAGAAATCCCTTATAAATACTGTTAATATGTCTACAAATGCCACTGCGCGTTCGTGTGTGTGAGTGTGTGTGTGTGTGTGTGTGGTCCTGTTTTTCCACTTACAGTATATGATGCTGATATGTGATGGTGAAAGTGAGACATGCAGCTCTATAACCTGCAGCTGACCTTTAATTACAGCTTTATAGTGTGTGTGTGTGTGTGTGTGTGTGTGTGTGTGTGTGTGTGTGTGTGAGTCTGAGGAGCAGAGCAGAGCTGACTCACACACGCTTACATCAGAGAGTGTGTCTGTGTCCAGTGTGTGTGAGGGAGTGAGTGTTTGTGTGTAAATGTAGGTATGTGAGAGGGTGAATGAATGTGTGTGTGTGTGTGTGTGTGTGTGTGTGTTATGGATGAAGGTCAGACAAACGAAACTCACTCCCATAAGTCACATTCTCCTGTAATACCCGTGATACACACATGACACCATACACATCTGTCCTGACATGTTACAAACACAGAATAATGACAGAGGTGATGTTTGATCTGAATATTAGAGCGTCTTCATCTTTCTCTCAGCTCATCTGAATGAAGATGATGAGCTTCTAATCAACTAAACGAGCGTCATCAGGACAAACCGTCCTGTTTATCACACAGCTGACAGACAGTCTGAGTACAGCGCTCCGATTACTGCTGTTCCTCAGCGCTTTAAAGCAAGTACTGTACATTATAACCAGCAATAACACCAACATGTTAAAGGGCTCCTAGTTTACCCTGCGGTTACGGTACGGTACGCTTTTATGGCTGTTTCCACTGTCGTAAGGTACCAGAAAGGAACCGCACCATGGCACTTTTTGGGTACACTTTTGAAAGGGTATCTAGCAGGACAAAAGTGTACTAATGACCCATTTCCACTGAGTGGTTCGGTACAGTTCGGTTCGGTTCGCTGCGCTTTTATGTACATTTCCACTGTCTAAAGGTACCATAAAGGAACCGTTCCATAGCACTTTTTGGATACCCTTTTGAAATGGTACCTAGCAGGACAAAAAGGTACTAATGATGGCCCGTTTCCACTGAGTGTTACAGTACGGTACGGTATGGTTCGGTACGGCTTTATGGACGTTTCCACTGTCGTAAGGTACCAGAAAGGAACCGCACCATGGCACTTTTTGGGTAACCTTTTGAAAGGGTATCTAGCAGGACAAAAGGGTACAAATGGCCTATTTCCACTCAGTGGTATGGTACGTTTCGATTCGGTACTCTTTTATGGACTTTTCCACTGTCAACAGGTACCAGAAAGTAACCGTAGCATGGCACTTTTTGGTTACACTTTTGAAAGGGTACCTAGCAGGACAAAACGGTACTAATGGCCTGTTTCCACTCAGTGGTACGGTACGGTACGGTTCGGTACTCTTTTATGGACTTTTCCACTGTCAACAGGTACCAGAAAGTAACCGTACCATGGCTCTTTTTGTGTAACCTTTTGAAAGGGTACCTAGCAGGACAAAAGGGTATAAATGGCCTATTTCCACTGAGTGGTACGGTACAGTACGTTTTGGTTCGGTACGTTTTTATGGCCGTTTCCACTGTCTAAAGGTACCAGAAAGGAACTGCACCATAGCACTTTTTGGGTAATCTTTTGAAAGGGTACCTAGCAGGACAAAAGGTACTAATGGCCTATTTCCACTGAGTGGTACGGTACAGTTTGGTACGCTTTTATGGACGTTTCCACTTTTATAAGGTACCAGAAAGGAATCGTACCATAGCACTTTTTGGGTACCCTTTTGAAATGTTACCTAGCAGGACAAAATGGTACTAATGGCCTATTTCCACTGAGTGGTACGGTACTGTACGATACGGTACGGTACAGTTCGGTTCGCTTCGCTTTTATGGCCATTACCACTGTCAAAAGGTACCAGAAAAGAACCGTACCATAGCACTTTTTGAGTAACCTTTTGAAAGGGTACCTAGCAGGACAAAAAGGTATTAATGATGGTCCATTTCCACTGAGTAGTACGGTACGGTTTGGTACGCTTTTATGGCCGTTTCCACTGTCAAAAGGCGTACCAAACTATGATATTCATCATAGATGCTCTCTAAGTAATCCCTAACTTTACTTTTTTCAGTGAATAAGTCATTTATGTACACTAACTAGTTACTTTAAAACTAATTACCCCTGGAAACAGTATGGTTTGGGATGGAAAATGTAAGTTGTTGTTGACTGTTTTACACACGAGCGATTCTCTGTATCAGAACAGAGCAGGATTGCAGAAAACAACAACAGTAAACACATTATGACTGCATTATGTGGGTTGAAAAGCGTAATGGAGTGTGTGTGTTTCCTCTAAACGCAGAGTGTTGATGCGGGATCTCAATATAGTTCGAAGGAATCAGCGATTTATGTCTTGGAAAAATAAACATGGTGTGGAAACATCAAAACACAACAGTCTCCGCTGACGGACTTCATGAGTCTGAATGATGTTCATTGTCTAATCAGATCAGCATTCATTTTGGGCAGTGTCATCTAAAGCAGTGTTTCTCAACCACGTTCCTGGAGGACCACCAACACTGCATGTTTTGGATGTCTTCTTCGTCTGTCAAACCTGTTACAAGTCTTTCAGTCTCTGCTAAAGATGATCTGAATCAGGCGTGTTTGGTTAAGGAGACATGGAAAAATGTACAGAGCTGGTGCATGTGGTTGAGAAACACTGAGCTAAAGGCTTTTGCGATGTAAAAAGTGCTGAATGTATATTTTTGACTCTTCTTAATCAGAATACTGTCATATGATCGCAGATATTTAGGGAACATGTTAAGGGAACATATTTGTTCATCTGAAAAGCAATGCTAGAGTCAGTTATTCTCCTTTCTGATGCTCGCACTTTTTACTTTCGCTTTTGAATTCAATCAGAATTTCTGCGATTTATGTATCTTTATACCTCCGTCAGAGCTTATATTTTTCAAGTCTGAGCTTAAGGGCTCTATTTTAACGATCTAGGCGCAAAGTCTAAAGCACATGGTGCAAAAGCATTAAGGGCGTGTATTGCGACTTCCTTACTTCATTTTAAGTCGCTAGAGAAATGGTGGGGGTGTTTTGATTCGTGACGCGCTGGATGTCTGAGACAGACACACTGAGCCCAAGATGTTAGTAGCAACTTTATATAAACTTGAAACATGACATAACAAACAGCAAACTGTGGATTGATTACCTGTTGCGTATTGCGTTATGGCTGGTTATTGCATTGTAGTGATATAGGGTTGTTGCGTGTGCTGTAGCGGTCAACAAAAAATACGGCTACCCCACTCTTATTCTCTCTTCCTAACAGCTGTGTGAGTGTGCACGCGCTTTATTTGCTCTAGCAGGTGCCAGATACGCCCATGTAACCAAAACATAATACGTCACTGTGAAACCCAAACTAATCAGTCAACAAATAAACATTATAATTAAATTAAAAGTAATATGGCTCCTATAGCGTGTTCGAATCCACTTTTGCTATTTTGAGGATGGATAAATACGCTCTGCGCCCCGGTGCATGGTCTAACAGGGCTGTGCTTATTCTCTTAAGGAGTTCTGGGTGTGTTTTGAGCATAACCTGCTTTAAACCGATCAGAGTCTCGTCTCTTATTCCCTTTAAGAGTCAGTTGCGTCGCTCTATGGTGCGTTTGCTGTTTACATGGCGGATTCTGTTAGTGTAAAAACTGAAGCTTCACCAGTGAGGAAACAGTTAAACAGAGCATCTGCAGCGCGAGGATAAAGAACGAGCCTCCTCCATTCAGCCTCTTTACTTTCTCTTTACTTTACTCTTTACTCCTTTACTTTGGTGGAGTGAGGAAACGGTGGAAACTCACTCCACTGAACACATCCATCAGCCCACATGTTTAATTTAGTTTGTTAAGCGCAAAGATTTGTTCAAATATATTTCTAAATTCAGCTCTAATCTCTAGCAGAGGAATTGTGGTCAAACAACTGAGTTATATCCAAACACACGTCCTGTTCTTATGCCCCATTTGGTGATGCAGACGTCTCCAAAACCCCATAGGAGGACAAATCTACACTAGTTTTAATTAAAACAAATATAAATTTGCATATAATTAATAATACTGCTGATAATAATAACATTATACTAATGCAAATCATCATGAATAAACTGAAAAAGCCCCTCGAGATGAGGCATGGGGGCTGTGGTGTTTATATTTATGCAGAAAATTGTATTTTTTGTAACATTTTAATCCTTTAATTGTTTTCATCTGTAGAGATATTTGTGTGTTGCTGTTCATCATATGTGTATTAAGCAGTGTGTAAACGTTTGAACCTGTATAGGCGCATATCTAACGCGTTCTGTGTTGGACTTTAGAGCAGCTTTTACTTGGTCAATGGCGCAGCCTATTTCAGTTCCTCAATATAGCAACCCACCAACAATAGTCCTTAACACACCTCCTTTATAGACCAGCACACTCATGAGCCCACAAAGTGGTTCAAATAGATTTACTAGGTAAACATCGTGATGTAAAACCTAAATATTACCATTCCTGGTGTGAAAATAGCAACTAATCGCGCCAAACACTTCTTGCGTCGGGTGTATGATGGGGCCTTATATCTCTCAACTCTATCCTACCTGAAATAAAACAAATAAGACTTTCTCCAAAAGAAAAAATATTAGAGGAAATACTGTGAGAAACTCCCCAATCTGTTCAACATCATTTAGGAAATATTTGAAGAAGAAAAAAGACAGGAGGGCGAATAGTTTTAACTTCTGCATCAGTGATTTCTGGTGCATCCTTGTTATATTTCCGTATCTCCCACTGTTCTCTGTCATCCTAAGGTCACTGGGCGATGATGAGCCCTTGTGCAAGGGCTACTTGAAGCTTGAATGATTCTGATTGATTTTATCTTCATTGTCAGAGAGAAGCGTTCGCTCACGAGACGTGTGGATGAAAGCTTTGACGCACATCGCTCTGGAAGATCGATAAGATAATAATATGCTTCTGCTTTCTCTTCATCTTATTTCTGGAAGTAAAGACTCTTGTCGGAGTTTTAATGCGCTTCAACACAATGTCTGGCCTTTTCTCATTGTCACATTCATTGCAAGGTAGACTGCATCAACTATAATATAGCATCCGTCCTATTCGCTTCTTCATTTTCTGCTAATAAATTGAATTTCAAGTGCAATTTCCCTGCCTTTCATTTATTTCTCGTGATATATACTTTCAGATTTTCAAGGTTCTTTGTCATGTGAATATTGCAAAAAACGTGTGATAATTAACTACAAAGAAATACAAAGGCTACATTGGATATTTTGTTCTGTTTCTGTCATAAATATTATATAATAGTGCTGCCAAATGATTAATCACATCCAAAATGAAAGTATTCTCTATAAACTATTAGGTAAAAACTCACAATTGTAAGAAATAAAATTAGAATGGCAAGAAATAAACTGAATTGTGACATGTAAACATAGAAGTGCAAATTTTCAATATTAATATCAGCGTCAAAGCAGTCGACCAATCAGAAGAACTTGGAGGCGGGGCCCCATTGCCTAGCACTAATGTAAACTCAATAATGCATTAGATAAATTAATTCTAAAAGCTAAAATTAATATACATAATTTCCAAATTAAAAAAAATTAATTTAGAATCACAAATAAACTGAATTAATCAATTTAAAAAGTATTACATTTAATATTTAATAATAAATTCCAGCCTGATCTCACGGGGAAACATAACTATTTTACGTTTTTGTCAATTTAGTGGCTAGTTTGTACGAATTTGTACAAGTTCAGTCGTACGGAAATATACTCTTTTAAAAGGAGGCGTGGCACGTAACCCCCACCCCTAAACCCAACTGTCATTGGAGGATAATCAAATCGTACTAAATTGTACAAATCAGAAAGTTACGAATTGCCATGAGATTCAAAAAGCGAAATTCATAAGCGAAAATAAAACATTAGCATGCTTTGCAAAGCTTTCCAAAGGAGGATTACTGACTTTAGCATTGTTTTTCAAATATGTTCGCTTAATTATCTGCGAACATATTACAATATTTCTATGATTTAGAAGAGCCGAAACTTACATTCACAGCTTTAAATTTTCAGTATCAATATCAGTGTCAAAGCAGTCGACCAATCAGAAGAACTTGGAGGCAGGGCCCCATTGCCTAGCCCTAATGTAAACTCAATAATGCATTAGATAAAATTAATTCTAAAAGCTAAAATTAATATACATCATTTCAGAATTGCAAAAAAATTAATTTAGAATCACAAATAAACTGAATTAATCAATTTTAAAAGTAATACATTTAATATTTAATAATAAATTCCAGCCTGATCTCACGGGGAAACGTAACTATTTTACGTTTTTGTCAGTTTAGTGGCTAGTTTGTACAAATTCGTTCAGTCGTACGAAAATATATGATTTTGAAAGGAGGCGTGGCACCTAACCCCGCCCCTAAACCCAACCGTCATTGGGGGATAATCAAACCGTACTAAATTGCACAAATGAGATCGTACGAATCGACCACTAAATCAGAAAGTTACGAATTGCCGTGAGATGAAAAAAGCGAAAATTAAACATTAGCATGCTTTGTAAAGCTTTCCAAAGGAGGATTACTGACTTTAGCGTTGTTTTTCAAATATGTTCGCTTAATTATCTGCGAACATATTACAATATTTCTATGATTTAGAAGAGTCGAAACTTACATTGACAACTTGGAGGCGGGGCCCCATTGCCTAGCACTAATGTAAACTCAATAATGCATTGAATAAAATTTATTCTAAAAACTAAAATTAATATACATAATTTCAGAATAGCAAAAAAATACATTTAGAATCACAAATAAGCTGAATTAATAAATTTAAAAAGTATTACGTTTAATACTTAATAATAAATTCCAGCCTGATCCCAAGGGCAAACGTAACTATTTTACGTTTTTGTCAATTTAGTCGTACAAAAATATACGATTTCAAAAGGAGGCGTGGCACCTATCCCCGCCCCCAAACCCAACCGTTGTTGGCGGATTATCAAATCGTACTAAATTGTACAACTGAGATCGTACAAATCAACCACTTAATCAGAAAGTTACGAATTGCCGTGAGATTCAAAATTAGCATGCTTTACAAAGCTTTCCAAAAGAGAATAACTGACTTTAGCATTGTTTTTCAAATATGTTCGCTTAACATGTTTCTTAATTATCTGCGAATATATTACAATATTTCTACGATTTAGAAGAGTCGAAACTTACATTCACAGCTTTAAATTTTCAATAACAATATCAGCATAAAAGCAGTCGACCAATCAGAAGAACTTGGAGGCGGGGCAAAAGTTCCAAGCTTACAGTAGCAAGTTGGTATGGGAACTATTTTATCTGATTTTTTTATTACGTAAGCGTTTTTAATTACAATTTAGATACAAAAAAACGTGTTTTTTGCCAACCTGATCCGTAGCTTTGTAACGTTGCAGACCTCATGTTCAAACAGCACCGTCGAACACTAAAGAAAGCTGAAGGCGTGAAGTAACACACAAAAGGAGCTCTTTTAAAGCTCGATCCTTTTCTCTGTTGAATAGTTAAGTGTCAATGTGTAGCCCTGACCCAGAAAACAAACATCACGTTTCTTCATGACTCCGACCTTCCTCTCTTGTCCTCCTGAAAACTCCTCTTCCTCTGTCAGGTGCGTCTCAGACATGTGCACCGAAGATCTAAGTGTTTTCAGCTTCTGAGGACTGAAAGACAGATGCAGGAGGAAGATTTATGATCATTTCTGTCTGAAAGGACTTGAGAAAATGAGCCCACAGTGATGGAGGATGGATGTGTTTAAAATGTGTCTCTTTAAGGGCTGGTTCACCACAAAAATGAACGTTATTGTTGCTGTTTGCTGTCGCTCGAGTGGTTATAAACCTTTCTTTCTACTTCTAAATATTTATCAAATGATGTTTGACATATTCAGGAATTTCTCACAGTATTTCCTCTAATGTTTTTTATTCTGGAGAAAGTCTTATTTGTTTTATTTCAGCTAGAATAAAAGCAGTTCTTTATTATTTTAAACTCATTTTAAGGTCAATATTATTAGCCCCCTTCAGCAATATTAGGTTTGGACTTAATTGGTGCCGATCCGCACAAGAAATCATTAATTATTTCCATTTTATTTATTATTTGAGTCTGAAGGATCTTTATTATTGAAAAATCTCTTATTTTTCTATTCTCTTGGTTACATCTCGGTCAAAATGAGTAAGAAACAGATGTCTTTGGAAAATTTCTTTGGCCCAGTTTACACTGCCAATTAAATGTGACCCAATTCTGATTGTTTGCTCATATGTGACACAGATCGGATCTGTTCTATGAGCGTGTAAACATGAAATAAACGCATGCATTGGGATATTCAGAGACGGGTGTCAGGCATCCTAAATTTGTGGAAGTAAATCAGATAACCCTTTAAGACCTGTTATAGAACAATTCCGCCAGGGTATATCTTAGTATTTTTAAATGCTGTGCTGTCATTCTTTTGAGTATTTACACATGCCACATATCAATAAAACCCTTACATCCCCAACTTTAAGTTTATGTATGTCATAAATCCACATTAATTAGTTAAAAAGCTTAAAAGTGCAATAAACCACAAAAAAATTGAAAATCGCTTAGTTTTTATTAAGTTTTTACTACAAGGAGTGCAGAATTATTAGGCAAGTTGTATTTTTGAGGATTAATTTTATTATTGAATAACAACCATGTTTTCAATGAACCCAAAAACCTCATTAATATCAAAGCTGAATATTTCTGGAAGTAGTTTTTAGTTTGAGCTATTTTAGGAGGATATCTGTGTGTGCAGGTGTCTATTACTGTGCAGAATTATTAGGCAACTTAACAAAAAACAAATATATCCCCATTTCAATGATTTATTTTCACCAGTGAAACCAATATAACATCTCAACATTCACAAATATACATTTCTGACATTCAAAAACACAACAAAAACACATCAGTGACCAATATAGCCACCTTTCTCTGCAAGGACACTCAAAAGCCTGCCATCCATGGATTCTGTCAGTGTTTGGATCTGTTCACCATCAACATTGCGTGCAGCAGCAACCACAGCCTCCCAGACACTGTTCAGAGAGGTGTACTGTTTTCCCTCCTTGTAAATCTCACATTTGATGATGGACCACAGGTTCTCCATGGGGTTCAGATCAGGTGAACAAGGAGGCCATGTAGCTTGAAGGCGTACGGCTAAGGGCGAGGGGTATACACCCCTTCCAACGAAGATTTTTCAGGACCACACTTAAAACGGAGGGGTAAGAAATTTTCCCAGAATGCACCTGTCACAGCAGCAGGATAGCTGAACCCGGAAGTAAGGAGCTCTACAAATGAGTGTTTTTTTTGTCATTATTACGATTTTTTACAACAAACAAACAAATGTTTTAATATATTCATAACCGCGCTCATGTTTTACCGTCATGCTTTTAAATAAACGCAAAAAAAATTGCTAAATTTGGCGATCTATAATCCATAATCATAACTCCTGTCCAGCAGTCCCACAACATTCTGCCACTGGATGACACTGGAATACCCTGTCAGTAATGTCTAGTGTCTGGGAATGAGCTTTTACAGTGTCTGCTATATTGTTAATGTTGTTTTGGTGTGTTTACACAGATAAATATGGCCACTGTGTAAACACACAGTACAGTTACGAACTTATCGCCACATTAGATGGTTATGATAACATAATATACGCCTTCAGTGATTTCCTGAAGATAAACACCAAACAATAACACAACTGGAGTAACTCCAGCAGTCGTGATCGTCTGATCTCATATGAAGCAAGAGATGGCGATGACATATGATGACGTGTGCAGGGGTTGAAGTGCTGGCCCAATTCTTAGGGGGAAGTTTTGAAACCCTTCCCCTTAACCCTCGGTTGTAAGGGCCAAGGGGTAGGGGTACAAAAATAGAAATGGGATTGGGCCTAAATAGGGCGTCATGCGATCGGGATAATTCTATTTGTTTTGTTTATATTCATACTCAAAGCAAAGCATTGTTTATGAGCATATAATACTCAAAAGCAAAGCATTCATAGACTATACTAGCATATCTTGGAATGGATCTAATCCTTCACAAAAGTCAGCTTCGTCTTTACTGGTGATAGAATCTTGAGCAGATGATGAGTCGGAGAATTCCTTGTCGTTTGACGCGAGTAAACTCCAAAACATCGGATTTTTTGTTTTGTTTGTTGGTCACGACTCGTAGTACAGATTTGTTATAAATATACAGGTTATAAGGTGCTGTGTACAGATGCGTAAGAAGTATTGCATTGTATATTGTTATAAGGTGATGTGGACAAGTGTGTATGAGAAAGTATTGCATGTTTATTGCACAATAGGGAAATATGAACTGTTCATGAGGTAGAAGGCCTGAGGAAAGAAACTTTTCCTGTGTCTGGCAGTTTTTGTGCTCGGTGCTCTGTAGCGCCGGCCAGACGGTAACAGTTCAAACAGGAAATGTGCTGGGTGCGAGGCGTCCAGGGTGATCTTGCAAGCCCTTTTACTCACTCTGGAAGAGTACAGTTCTAGGCATGGACCGGTATAAGGTTCTGACGGTATGATAAACTTGGATAAAAATATCACGGTTTCACGGTATGGCGGTGTTGTGATTACTGCTCTAAAATATATATTTTTTAAATGTCTGCCTAAAATACAAAACATTTTCCCCCTTTGAACACAATATATTTTATTTTGAGAAACATTTAAAGTATTTTGGGGCAGTAAACATGTAAGGCTGAAAACTTCTAGTGAATGATTGACTTCTGCGGTGTTCGTTTGTTTCAAAAACACAGATTTCTTTACTATTTACACCTAAAAAAAAAAAAAAAAAAAATGTAAATAAAAAAACCTTTGGCGGTATGAAAACCTTGACTTTTCCATACCGCGGTATACCTTGAAAATGGTTATCTTCCCATGCCTATACAGTTCTTGAAGTGTAGGAAGGGTTGTGCCAGTTATTCATTATTTTAACATCTACCCCTACCCCAACCCTAAACATAACCGTCACAGTGCTGTAAAAATATGAATAATTGCTAAACAGTGTTACAAGAATGCTGCTGTATTGATGTGCATATCACAATTCCAGCCGACTGTGTATCCGATCTGAATTGTCAAGTGTTGACCGGTCTGCGGTGATAAAAATGTTGGAGACCACTGGTCTCCAGAACAAACCACTGTTATACAATAATTTACCTAATTGCCCTAACTTTACCCTAATTACCCTAGTGAAGCCTTTAAATGTCACTTTAAGCTGAATACTGGTATCTTAAAGAGTATCTAGTCTAATATTATGTGCTGTCATCATGGCAATGCTCTTCTCCCTGTACACCAACGACTGCACCGCAATAGATCCCTCCATCAAGCTCCTGAAGTTTGCGGATGACACTACTGTTATCGGCCTCATCCGGAACGGTGATGAGTCTGCATACAGACAGGAGGTGGAGCGGCTAGCTTTATGGTGCAGATACAACAACCTGGAGCTGAACACGCTCAAAACGGTGGAGATGATCGTCGACTTCAGGAGAACCCCCCCTGCACTCCCCCCGCTCACCATCATGGACAGCACTGTGGCTGCAGTGGAGTCATTCAGGTTCCTGGGTACCACCATCTCTCAGGATCTGAAGTGGGACACTCACATAGACTCTATTGTGAAGAAAGCCCAGCAGAGACTGTACTTCCTCCGTCAGCTGAGGAAGTTCAACCTGCCACAGGAGCTGCTCGTGCAGTTCTACTCAGCTGTCATCCAGTCCATCCTCTGCACTTCAATCACCGTCTGGTTCGCCTCAGCAGCCAAATCTGACCTCTGTAGACTACAGCGAATAGTCCGGACTGCTGAACGAATCATTGGCACTACCCTTCCTACACTTCAGAAACTGTACTCTTCCACAGTGAGTAAATGAGCTTGCAAAATCACCCTGGACGCCTCGCACCCAGCACACTTCCTGTTTGAACTGTTACGCCTGTTTCACACCGCAAGCGCAAGCAGGGCATGAGCAGCGCGTTGGTAGAGCAGAAGCAGCACGCAGGCGTTTGCCTTTCACACCGACTGCGTCTGCAGCGCGCAGCTCACCGGCAGCAGCACGACAGATCATCTGTATATTCTATCTAGTCACCTCTCTATCTCTATGTATAAATACACTTTTTAAACTTTTCTTCTGCACCAAGGCCCGCGGCAACTTCATCCAATGCTGTTTCCTTTACTTGCAAGTCTTTATTTTATAAATGATATAGATCATACAGTACTGTCTGCTTCTCACGCTATGAGGAATGTCATTCATGTCTGGTGCACTCAGAAGACATCGTGTCATTGTGTTTTTGGTTGTCAGGATGTTGTAGGCATGTAGTTATATTAATATTTATACAATATAGGTATAATGATATCTATACATGTTCAAACTAGTGTTACTTTCTTCGCTTCAGCGATGTCCAGCGGCTCGTTAATTCATGCTCGTGCAAAGAATGAGGCGGACAAAAGTAATCATCGCATGCTCTTCTTTTACTAATGTTAGTGTTGTCAGGTTCAGTGCAAACAGCTCCTGGTGGAAGAACTTAAGTGAACATAAAACAAAGCCGAATAAATCGTTCCTCTGCTTCAACTGCACAGATAGTCCAGCTCACATCATTCAAGCATGGGTGTCGAACTACACTACCCACAATACACTTCGTCATGGACTACAATTTCCGTCAGTAAGCAAAACTGATACTAAAGTTGCTTTACATTTGGTTTTGTAGTTCGGGTCTAAATAAATATTTGTTCCAGTTTTTAATCGTTTTCATTCATTCATTTTCTATTCGGCTTAGTCCCTTTATTAATCCGGGGTCGCCACAGCGGAATGAACCGCCAACTTATCCAGCATTTGTTTTACGCAGCGGATGCCCTTCCAGCCGCAACCCATCTCTGGGAAACACATCCATACATTCTCATTCACACTCATACACTACGGACAATTTAGCTTACCCAATTCACCTGTACCGCATGTCTTTGGACTGTGGGGGAAACCGGAGCACCTGGAGGAAACCCACGCAACCACGGGGAGAACATGCAAACTCCACACAGAAATGCCAACTGGCCCAGCCGGGGATCGAACCAGCGACCTTCTTGCTGTGAGGCGAACGTGCTAACCACTCGGCCACCGTGGCGCCCTTTTTAATCATTTTAGTTCATTTAATTGACCATATATAAACCAGTTGATATTACTGATACATTTATTGAGTAAAATTGCTACGTTTTACTGTCATTTAATGTGTTTAAGCCATTATCAATGCACTGTCACTTTAATTGAGCGTTAGCAGCGCGTCAAAAATAGACCCAGCGCCGAAACTATCGCGGCACTGCTGCTCCAGCGACGCTCACGCCTCGCGCTGACGCACTGCTTCTGCTTGCGGTATGAAAGCTCTAATCTGTTAACATGGACGCCGAAAAAACACGCGCTGCTCACGCTCTGCTCACGCGCCGCTTGCGCTTGCGGTGTGAAACAGGCTTTACCGTCTGGCCGGCGCTACAGAGCACCGAGCACAAGAACAGCCAGACACAGGAAAAGTTTCTTTCCTCAGGCCATCTACCTCATCAACAGTTCATATTTCTCCTATTGTGCAATAAACGTGCAATACTTTCTCATACACACTTGTCCACAGCACCTTATATCCTGTATATTTATAACAAATCTGTACATACATTTCAACATCCAGATCGTTGGACTGACTGCATCTCTGTTTAATGTCTGTCGTCTTCTTTTATAATATTTATTCTGTGTTGTCACTTGTCCCTTATGTACACTGGAAGCTTCTGTAGCCAAAGCAAATTCCTTGTGTGTGAAGCAGACTTGGCAATAAAACTGATTCTGATAAAAGAAATCAATTATTAGACATGAGTTATTAAAACTTATGTTTTATTGTCTTTTAAAAAAAAAATTATGGTAATTATATTCTTCTTCACCATGAATTATAATGATAATTATAATTGATTCTTCAAATAAGCGTCAGGAAACACTCTCGCAGCTTCTTCAGAATCATAAACGATGTCTTAATCTCATATAATCTGGTAGATCAGTCTGCAATAATAACTTTAAAGTCTCTCTCAGGAAATTTCCATTGACTCCTGATTTGGGTCAGAGGAG
>CAIGQQ010026242.1:885896-899982 GCA_903798035.1 Danio albolineatus | reverse complement strand
ACAGACAGATAGGTGGATGGACAGACAGACAGAAGGACGGACGATCATACAAGCAGCTGCACAGACAGAGAGAAAGACAGGTGGAAGGACAGACGGTCAGACAAACAGACAGACAGACGGACGAACGATCAGACAAACAGCCAGATGGAGAGACAGGCAAGTGGACAGACAGACAGACAGAAAGAAAGACAGACAGGCAGGTGGACGAGATGGACAAACAGACAGAGAGACGAACAGATAGGCATGCAAACAGATAGATAGACAGACAGACTAACAGACAGATAGACAGACAGACTAACAGACTGACAGACAGACGGAAAGGGGGGGGAGACATATAGATTGGCGGACAGATACGCGGACAAACAGACAGACTGTCGGACAGGTGGACAGACTGACAGACAGACGGAAAGCCAGGGGGAGGGAGAGATAGACTGGTGGACAAACAGACGGAGGGACAGACCTATAGATAGACAGGTGGATGGATGGATGGATGGAGGCATAGACAGACTAACAGACAGACAGGCGGACATACAGACAGGCGGATGATCAGACAAGCAGCCGGACGGACGAACAGACAGGGGGACGGACAGACAGACGATCAGACAAACAGCTGGACAGACAGACAGGCGGATGGACAGACGGACGATCAGACAAACAGCTGGACAGACAGACAGACAGGCAGACTATCAAACAGCCACACAGACAGACAGACAGACAGGCAGGCAGATGGACAAACAGCCACACAGACAGACAGACAGATGGACAAACAGCCACACAGACAGACAGACAGACAGACAGACAGGCAGATGGACAAACAGCCACACAGACAGACAGACAGATGGACAAACAGCCACACGGACAGACAGACAGACAGAAAGACAGGTGCATGAGATGGACAAACAGACAGAGAGACGAAGAGATAGGCATGCAAACAGACAGATAGACAGACAGACAGATGGAAAGGGGGGAAGACAGATGGATGGACGGACAGACAAGCGGACAAACAGACAGACTGTCGGAAAGGTGGACGGACTGACAGACAGACGGACAGACAGGGGGAGGGAGAGATAGATTGGTGGACAAATAGACAGAGGGACAGACCTAAAGGTAGACAGGCGGATGGACATACAGACAGACATGTTGATGGACAAACAGACAGACAGGGGGATGGATGGAGGCATAGACGGACTAGCAGACAGACAGATGGATGGACAGACAGCATGCGCTCACAGAGAGGCTAAACGTGTCGATCTGGCCCTTCTCCAAACACACATCTGCTGCTCGGAGATCAGTTAGAGAGAAGAAAACCTGCTAACAGAACAGCAGACCTGGAGAGAGGAACACGAGCTGCTTCATCCTCGCTTTCAGCTGCTGATGTATTATTGATGACCAGCAGTGATTCAACATCGCAAACACACACACATTCTGACAGAGACCACCTGCTTCAGAATCAACAGGAGACGCAATCGACAGGAGGAATCAGACGACACCGACAAACCAGCGGGAACTGTGGTGGAAATAACCAATCATCTCTAAAGAGTCATTTATTCAGGAATCATTTTGGTTGCATGGTGTGTTTTTGATTCACTATAAAGATTTGAGTCATTTGCTTAAAAATCTAAAATAATATTTTTTGCTGCATGTTCTTGATTCACCAAAGAGAACCACCTCAAAGGAATCATTTGAATCATTCTAAATGATTCTGATTCACTTTAAAAATAACTTGCTCAAAATATAATTCATTCTACGGATCTGTCTCAAGAGTCATTTAATTAATTATAGTAATCCGAGTCATTTAACTAAAAATAAGGCAACACAAGTCATGTAGTATAAATTTATATACCTGTATGATTCTGATTCACTATAAAAGGTTTGGTTCAAAAGAGTCATTTGTTCAGGAATCAAATGGTTCACTCACTGCACTGTGTGCATTTGATTTATTATTTAAGGAATCAATTGGTTCACTTGTAGCACTGTGTGTTTTTCATTCATTATAATAGGATTGGTTCAAACGAGTCATTTGTTCAGAAACCAATTGGTTTACTCGCTGCACTGTATAATTCTGATTCACTATAAAAGGTCTGGCTTAAATTAGTCATTTATTCAGGAATCAATTTGTTTATTCTTACACTAAGTTTTTCATTCACTATAAAAGGTTTGGTTCAAACAAATTGTTTGTTCAGGAATCAATTGGGTCACTTGATGCACTGTTTGATTTTCATTCACTATAAAAGGTTTGGTTTAAAAGAATAATTTGTTTAGGAATTAATTGTTAACTCTTACACTGTATGCTTTTGATTTACTATAAAAGGTTTGGCTCAAAAGAGTCATTTGTTCAGGAATCATTTGGCTCACTCATTACACTTCATGCTTTAGATTCAATATAAATGTTCTGGCTCAAAAGAGTCGTTTGTTCAGGAATCAGTTGATTCACTTGTTGCATTTTATGCTTTTGATTCACTATAATAAAAAATTTGGCTCAAGAGTCATTGGTTCAGGAATCAATTGTTCACTCGTTGCACTGTATGATTTTGATTCACTATAAAAGGTTTGGCTTAAAAAGAGTCATTTGTTTAGGAATCAATTGTTTCACTTGTTGCACTGTGTACTTTTAAATCACTACAAAAAAATTGGCTCAAAGGAATCATTTGTTCGGTAATCAGTCGGTTCACTCAATGCACTTTATATTTTTGATTCACTATAAAAGGTTTGGTTCAAACGAGTCATTTGTTCAGGAATCAATTGTTCACTTGATGCACTGTATGCTTTTGATTCATAATAGCTCAGAAGAGTCATTTGTACAGAAATCAATTGATTTACTCGTTGCACGTTATGATTTCGATTCACTGTAAAAGGTTTGGCTGAAATGAGTCATTTGTTCAGGAATCAGCTGGTTCACTTGTTGCACTGTATGATTTTGATTCACTATAAAAGTTCTGGCTTAAGAGTCATTTGTCAGAAAGCAGAACCATCTCAAACGAGTCATTCATTTGTGAATCCGATTCCCAGGAAAGAGTATGGCATCAGATGATTCAGTTTCAGGAATGGATCATGAGTTAATTGTGGGATAAAAATGTATGTAATAAAACAAAATTCCAATATCTGTTGTTGAAACTAATCTATTATTTCTTATTCCCACCACTGATGTCTATGATGATGAATCTGATTGGCTGGTTTTCTCACTCCAGCAGTGTTGTGATTGGTTGTGTCGCCTCAAATGCAATCAGACTCCAAAAACCCAACAGCCGGCCTCATCCTGCCCACACAACATCCCTCTGAATCCATCATACACGGCCCGTATTATGTCCTGAATGATCAATGGCGGCTCCGGCTCTCATACGGCTAATCGCATTAGTGTGTATCTCTGGGTGTGATGCCGTTTAGCGCCTACGCTGGGCCTGTGGTGCAGACATTTAACACCATTACTCCAGCGCCAGGCCCTCAGACTGAGGGGAAAACAGCTCAAAATGAGAGAAGGGAGAGTGCCAAACCACTGAGATATTATTTCTCTAATGGCTAACATCCATATCTACACTTATTTATTTATTTTTGTTGTTTTTACAGCATCACATAATGCAGCACACCTTACCCCTAAACCAAACCCTAACGGTAACTTATAATTAAAATTAGAGGGGAATAATAGTCGGATATTAATCATCTACAAGTACATGACCCTCACCGTAAAGCTAACTACACATAAACTGTAAACGTATCCCTTAATTCTGATTGGCTGAATGTTGGTCCAGGATATACTTAGTGAAATCACATTAAATGTATACAGTATATATACAGACATACATGCATATATATATATATATCTACATGCTTATAAATGCGCACACACACACACACACACACACACACACACACACACACACACACACACACACATATATATATATCAGTGTTTCCCCTACCATAGGATTAGGGGGGCGCCCCGCCCTCCCAACGGCTTTCCCCGCCCTCCCTTAAAGTCAAGTTAATGTTTTTTTATATATAGTGCCAGATCACAACTTCTTTTAATAAACAAGCTAAATAGCCTATGCAGGGCTTAATTTGTGCCGAAACACGCCAGATCCAAATCCGGCATCTCTGAAATCTGATCCGGCACCTCGTTTTACCTATCCCCCTCCTCAACCGCCCTCCTCCCCCGTCCGCTGTTCACTTTCGCTTTTTTCCGCGATCTCCCAGAGTCCCCAACTCTCCTCATTTTCGTCCGCGACACCCCTCCAGCATCCAACGCCCCGCCATCCACCCATCTACACAACGGCATGTCTTTTCTGTCTCTACACGGTCGCGCGTTTACAAATTTCTGCTCTCTGAATCGCGCACGGTCGAGTCCCACACAGCCACTCTCTGAGTGTCAGAATGTGTCTGACAGCAATAACGTTGTTTTGAAGGGAAATTTAGCTTTATCAGTTGTAATTAGTTGTACTGCATGTCCACTGCATTTCCGGCCATAGAATATTAAATAAATTATTTGTATTGCTAACGTTTAACTACACTTTTAATCCATCACGTGTTATAACATGTCATAACATTAGATTAGATTAGATTCAACTTTATTGTCATTACACATGTACAAGTACAAAGCAACGAAATGCAGTTTAGGTCTAACCAGAAGTGCAATAGCAGCAAGTGCAGATACAGGTATAAATTATAAGGTGCAGTTATAGAGAAACTATGGTGATATTTACAGATGGACTTAGTTATGAGCCCAGATTTACAATAAATGATTATACGTACAGGTTGATATTAATAATCAAAATTGTGCAGATAGATAAACAATTACAAATGCATATGTACAGTGAGTGTGTACAGTTCAGATAAGTGAATCAGTGCAATGAATATGTGCAATTTTTTTAGATGTGTAAATGTTCAGTAGTGCAGTGATTGTGAGGAGTATAAGTTATTAGGAGAGTGGGGGGGTGTGTGGGGGTCAGAAGAGTCAGTGGGGGGCACAGTTCAAAGGGGAGACAGCTCTGGGGAAAAAGCTGTTCCTCAGTCCTCGTTTACACTAGTGCGTTTTAGTTTTAAAACGGCGTTTTAGCATGAAAATGATCCGCGTCCACACTAGTGTATCTCAAAATCAGTCTGCTGGTTTTTGTCCGAGGAAGCCTGAAGCGCCTGCCGGAAGGCAGGAGAGAAAACAGTCTGACAGTGTGAGCAGGGTGAGAGGGGTCCTTGAGAACAAAACCACGACCGGTGTTACACCTAGTGCTGCACAACATTCCCCTGACAGGCAGAAAAAGCTGCACACTTTGTAAATAAAAAAAAAAGTTAACTTTTAGCTTGTACAGTTGTACAATTTAAATAATTGTTCAGTTAGTTACTGCTGCTATTAAAAGAAACAAACTAATACCATGACTCCTTGTGTTTGTGTCGGTGTTAGTCTGAAGAGTCGTGCCGCACCGCGCCACGCCGTGCCAAATGAATTTAAATTTAAAAGTAAAATATTAAAATTAAATTACAAATATTTAAATTATTATTAATAAATTAGATTAAATTAAAATAAATGAAAAGATAAAAATAAATAAAAACAATTAATAATTTAAATTAAATTAAAATACAAGTAAATTAAATAAATTTTATATATAAAAATTAAATAAAAATTATTACAATTTTTATTAATAAAAATATATTAAATTAAAATAAATAAATTAAAAGATAAAAATAAATTAAACAAAATTATTAATTTAAATTAAATTAAAATAAAAGTAAATTAAATAAATTTTAAATAAATAAAAATAAAATAAATATATCAAATGAATAAATTAATATTCATTTCAAATTAAATTACGATAAAAATTTAATGAAAAAATTTATTAAATTAAAAATACAATTAAATAATAAATTAAATAAAATTAATTAAAATTTAAAAGTAAAATTAAATTACATAAAATAAAAACAAAAATAAAAAAGATTAAATAAAAATTTATTTAAAATAAAAATTAGGATAAAAATAAAACAATTAAAATTATATAAAACTTTAATTGAATTAAAAATAAATTAAATAAAAATAAACAAATTAAATAAAAAAATATATAAAATGAAAATGAGTAAAAATTAATATAAATAATTTAAAAATCTATTTAATCAAAAATAAATACATTTAATTTGTTTATTTTTTATTTATTTGTTTTTAATTAAATTAAATTTGATTATTTGTATTTTTATTAAAATAAAACACAAAATAAAACTAAACTAAACAAAAAAAGGGAAAACATTGATATATTTGTGCATGCACAGACACAAAAAATGGATGGAAAATCATTTGAAACTGAAGCCAACAAACACCGAGTGCTCTTGGCTGGTGTGCGGTCTGCAGTCTCTAGACCAGGGGTCACCAACCCTGTTCCTGGAGAGCTACCTTCCTGCAGATTTCAGTTGCAACCCTGACCAAACACACCTGTCTGTCATTTTCAAGTGTTGCTTCAAGTCCTGTTAATTGGTTCAGGTGTGTTTGATCAGGGTTGGGGCTGAATTCTGCAGGAAGGTAGCTCTCCAGGAACAGGGTTGGTGACTCCTGCTCTAGACATCTGACGACTCTGAAATCATTTGAACTGACTAGATTCTCACAGATGAGTTTTGGCGGAGCTCTGATCGACCGCTCCGTGCCGAGCTGTATTATTGAACAGTGTTTGAGGAGAACGCCTCAGAAGCGCCGCTGTGGCCTGTGGGAAATGAAGCTCTTACCTATGGTGCAGTTGGCTGTGATTTTTCTTCGTTTGGGATTGTGTCGCAGCAGCTCCAGCTCTCGTTTTGTGGGTTCCCACATCGAATATTTCTCTCCGATACCTGATGTTGTAGGGAACAAGCATGTCACTTTCACAATGAGACGAGAGTGGATAATCAATAACAGAACATTAATTTTTGTGTGAACTAACCCCTTTTAGTAAAAGAGAGAGCTTTTATCAGGCTCAAAAACAACACACACACGCTCTTGCCCTCCTGTGGCTCACAGCATTACAGTCTCCAGCATTAATATTCCCGAATTAAGAGCCTGCAAGCCACAGGCCGAGCTAAACTGCAGGACAGTGAGCAGAGTTTGAGAACTCGAGCGTACGTTGTCATGTTTTTTTGTATTATTCATGCTGGACACTAGAAGGCGACCTCGAGCATGAACTCCATTCTCCACATATACGCTGGTGAAGATGACGTCAGGTACGGTCAAGAGGAGGATGAAGAGATGAATCATGAAGACGAGCTAATATCTAAATTATTTCTGTTCTTCAAGACATCCTGGGTAGATTAAATAAATTAAATGAATAAATAAAGATTAATTTTGAATTAAATTAAGATAAATTAAATTAAATTAAATAAAAAAATTAAATTAAGATAAATTAAATGAAATACAATTAAAAGTACAATTAAATAATAAATCAAATAAATTTAAATGTAATTTAAAAGTAAAATAAAATTACATAAAATAAAAAAAGATTAAATTAAAATTTTAAATAAAAATTTGGATAAAAATAAATTTAAATTATATAAAAATTAAATCAAATTAAATTAATTAAAAATAAAAAAATGAATTAAATTAAAATTAGTTAATGAAATTAAATTTAAATTATATAAAATAAAATAAATAATAATAAAAAATACAATTTAATAATAAATCAAATAAATTAACTTTATTTAAATTTAAAAGTAAAAAAAAAATTACATAAAATAAAATATTAAATTTAAATTCATTTAAAATAACAATTAGGATAAAAATAAATTAAAATTATATGAAAAATTAAATCAAATAAGATAAAATAAAAATTAAAAATGAATTAAATAAAAATAAATTAATTAAATTAGATTTTAAAAATTACATAAAATGAAATAAAAAAATAAATTAAAAATACAATTAAATAATAAATCAAATAAATTAAAATAAAAAAGTTAAAAAAATACATAAAATAATAAAAGATTAAATTTAAATTAATTTAAAATAAAAATTAGGATAAAAATAAATTAAAATTATATAAAAATTAAATCAAATTAAATTAAAAATAAATTAAATAAAAATAAACAAATTAAATTAAACTAAAAATTAAATTAAAAATGATATAAAAAAAACAATAAAAATAATAAGATTTTAATTAAAATTAAACACAAAATAAAACTAAACAAAAAAACAATGATATATTTGTGCATGCACAGACACAAAAAAAAGATGGAAAATCATTTGAAACTGACGGCCAACAAACACACAGTGTTTTTATAATGCAATGCTAACTGACCTAGCCTTTATCGTGTAAACGTACAGTACAGAATACTATGATTTATTCATTACTTTGTGATATTAAATCATATCCAGGTCACATAAATAATAATTTTAAACACTGGATGGCTGCTATGAAGTGAACTCAGCACGTCAGTAAATCTCCTTTAGCAAACAGGTCGAACTAAAAACTACTTCACGCTGTAATCACCAATCATGGGTTACTGTGGGAGAATTTTTACCCATCCGTAATAAGAAAGCCTCAGATTTAACCAAAAATATCTTCATTTGTGTTCTGGAGGTGAACGAATGTAGTGAATAATCAATAACAGAACGTTCATGTTTTTGTGTGTGAACTAACCCCTTTCAGGAAAAAAGAGAGCTTTTATCAGGCTCAAAAACAACACACACGCTCTTGCCCTCCTGTGGCTCACAGCATTACAGTCTCCAGCATTAATATTCCCGAATTAACAGCCCGCAAGCCACAGGCCGAGCTAAACCACATTACCCAGGCAGGGCAGCAAAATAAAAAAACCTACCTTGCAATTTCCACGCTTTTCTTTGTTCTTCTTTGGCAATCTGCTCCATGTCTTTGTCGTATATGTAGTCTTGGCACACAAAGCAATATATTCCACCATACAAAAGGTCTATAGCTGAAACACAGAGAACGAGAGATTAAAAGTAGACGTTTGCATTTTCCCCTGTAAATATGAAGGCATTAATGCAACGCTGCTCGGTGCAGCAAATAATAAGTGATGGGAATAATAATTAGGATGCAGCATGGGAAACATCCATCTCTGCACGTGCCACGATATCACCATCCTCTGTCAAACACTAGTGCCTTTTACCTTTTATTAGGGGTTATTATTCATTTTACCTTTTATAATGTGCTAACCACTAAGATACATGTTATGATGCATATTATTAAAGAGCCCTTATTATGGGTTTCTCAGAATGATCTTCATCAGTGTGTAACACAGCTCTGAGTGAAGTGAAATGTCCAGCTGAGGCTTAAATCTGAAAGTGCACAGTGTTTAAAATTATTGATTCATCTATAAAAGAGTCGACTCATAGTTCCTCAAACGAATCGCCGTGCTTATGAGTCTTTAGCTGTTTCAGCATGATGTGAACATGAAATAAGCCCCGCCTATTTGTGCGTGTGCAGCCCCGGGAGATTCGAAACCCCCAACCCCGCCCACAAACAACAGCGGCAAGCAAAGGTTGCCAGATTGGGCGGTTTTGAATTTGACTGTGCAGGTAAAAACCTTTTGGAGAAGGTTTGGACTGGAATCAGTCAGCTACATCTGGCTACACAGAGAAGAGCCCTGTAGCAGACATGTGCTCAGCTGGATATTGGAAGTGTGCAGATGAACCAGAGATGAGACTGTGAAGAGTCAGTGGTGGAGGTTTATCTCTGCAGAAATGCCTCAGCATTATAGCCCAGCCTTGTGCTGTGTTCCTCCGAGGAGCTTCTGAAATCTACACGCTTACACCGGAGGATTCGTCCACCATTTGTTAAAGGAAGGATCAGAAAAGACTATTGATGTACGCAGGGGCGGACTGGCCATAGGGAGCAGTGGGACATTTCCCAGTGGCCTGACAGTGAATCTGGCCTGCTATCCAGCAAGTGTGAGTGCGTGTGATTAAAACGGTCGCCTCATTGTTTTCTCCAGCTTGTAAATGATGTGTTTAATTGTGTTTTGTAACTTGTAACCGCTTGTAGTGTATCTGGTTAACTTGTATTCTCATATCGCGTCTAGAAGCACGTTGTAAACGCGACGCGTGCTGCTTTGTTTACGGATTAAAATGCGTTTGTGAGCTTGTGTTCCTCTGCTGTTTGTCGTTGCTATGGCTACATCAGCTCTACTACACACGTGCGGCGGTCCTGTTTCATAACGGTTCAGCTTTTGCCACTGTGTGCATTAATACTGCATGTGTGTCGCTGTTTTTACTTCTGGTTAAGAATAGAGTGATATGCTGGGAGACCGGGGGGTTAGTTTCGGGGGTGAGGTGTCTGAAATACAGGCGTCTTCTGCAGCGAGCAACGCCACTGAAGTGGCGCCGACGGATCCAGAATGCAGTTCAGCAATGCCTGACGTCACCCATTCAAAGTGAATGGGAAGCACTGACGCTGATGCCCCGTGTGAACTGTCTAGAGATACACCAACCTGTGTATTTTTGGTTAAGTGGATAGTTAGTGTAGTTTAGGTAAGACGTCTTTGGACGTTGAAGATTTATCTTTCACATTTTTGTTTATTAGATTAGATTAGAGGGGATTTGATATTAGTAAGGTGGTTTGGTTTTGAATGTTTCTTTGCTTTAGCACCACCCATAGCCAGTCTTTCTCATTTATGTTTTGTTGTGATTTTGTAAATAGCTCACTCACTGCTTCACTTATCACCACCTGTAATAAATCACTTTATTTGTACAGTATTTCTCGTTTGTGGTCGTTACTTTGGTTACAATTTTCTTTGAGTGTTTGTTTGAACCAGATCCTTGGACAAGTAAGCAAACCACACTCTCATAGACTGCCCAGGGGTAGTAACACTTAACATAGAAGTTAAAGTCAAGAGTATCATCATCCTCTTGTCAAAAATTAGAGGTTTTTACTTTATTTAGAAAATAATAATGTGCTAACTGCTAATATGCAATCAAAATGCATGTTATGATGCATAATATTACAGAAGTTAAAGGGACAGCGCACCCAAAAATGAAAATTGCTATCATTTATTCACCCTTGGCTTGTTTCAAACCAGTTCAACACAAAAGACAGTGTAATAAATATTAAAATATAATGTTTTATTCCTATTTATATTTTGATTATATACAATGTTAGTTTTATATTCTATTTATAAACCTTCATCTTAGTACTTGCCAGAATATCACCACACTCTTGTCAAATACTAGTGGCTTTTTATAGGCAATAATATAATGTGCTAACCACTAAGATGCAATCAAATACTATAAATGCATATTATTATACATAATATTTTGGAAGTTAAAGGGACAGCGCACATAAAAAGATGAAAAACGCAATCATTTATTCACCCTGGACTTGTTTCAAACTAGTTCAACACAAAAGACAGTATAATAAATATCAAAACATAATGTTATATTCTCATCTATATTCTGATTACACATGGAAAACATCCATCTCTGCACATGCTAGAATTTAAGTTCAATTCAATGCATGTTTATTTATATAGCGCTTTTACAATGTAGATTGTCAAAGCAGCTTAACATAGAAGTTCAAGTAAAGTCCAGAGTATCATCATCCTCTTGTCGAATATTAGAGGTTTTTACTTTATTTAGAAAATAATAATGTGCTAACTGCTAATATGCAATCAAAATGCATGTTATGATGCATAATATTACGGAAGTTAAAGGGACAGCGCACCCAAAAATGAAAATTGCTATCATTTATTCACCCTTGGCTTGTTTCAACCCAGTTCAACACAAAAGACAGTATAATAAACATCAAAATATAATGTTTTATTCCTATTTATATTCAGATTACATATTGCAAATGTTAGTTTTATTCATATTTTAATTATTTTCCCATGCCCCATCTCTGCACGTGCCACAATCTCATCACCATCCTCAAAATATCAGAGATGATGGTATTATTGATGTATTACTGCTCTCTTGATTTCTCATTTCTCGGAGCCCGCATTGGCAGTACCTGTTTTTCAGTTCCTATGGCAACCCGACGATGGTCTGTTTGGCACAGACGCACTAAACGTTCGCAGGTGGAGCGTCTATTTGTGACTCGACACTAATGCAGAGAGCCTGGCGCGACCCGCCGACAGGTGCTCGGACTATGAGGCTTTTAGTGGCTTTCAGCGGCTGGATGTTTGCTATTTCCAGCGACTGCAAAAAGGGACAGAAGTCTCCTTGTTGCACTGGCAGGACGCTAACAATCAGCACAGGCATGTGGTAAATCTGTTCAATCTGCTCAAAACAGGAGCGCTTTACCTTCTAAATAAATGCACTTAAGGCTCTTGTTTGTGCACAATTAGGATTTATTAGTGCAAATGCAATGAACTAATGAAAACTAATAATGTGCTAACCACTAATCAAATACTATGAATGCATATTATGATGCATATTATTAAAGAAGTTAAAGGGACAGCGCACCCAAAAATGAAATATGGGTATTTTACTCTCCCTGGACTTGATTCAAACCATCTGAACACAAAATACACTATAATAAATGTCAAAATATAATGTTTTGTTCTCATCTATATGAAATGAAATGTTTTATTATTATCCATGCTCTAATAGCATGACAAATGTTCCAGTTTTCTTCCCATCTACTCTCTGCTTACATATGCCAAACTAGACTTCATTTACTATATAAAATATTCTGAAATGTTATGTTTTGTTCCCATCGGTATTCTGCTTGTTTGGCAAACCAAATGGATATTATTCCTATACTGTGTTGCACAATATTCAGATTTATTCATATCTATCTCTATATTCTGATTGAATTTTATTCTGATTCAACAACAAATATGACAGAGTTGTTTATTAGCCAGCATCAGGACATGGACATACAGGGCCGCCGTTTTTGCACATGTCAGTGTTTACGAATTGACATCAATAAGAACACGAGTAATCTTGACGAACTATGCATCAGTCTAAAGATACAACACTCAAGCAGCGATTGCAACTAGTTGTTTTTCAAAAGGGAAGCTTATAAAGAATGCATTTGCTAAATTTGTGTAAGTTAAACAGAAAACGCTCATTAGATATGAAGTAAATACCATCGTGATAACAAGACACACACACACACACACACACACACACAAATTTATTGCTGAACATCAGGGTTTATATTGAAGAGTCCACAGAACAACATCCCAACGAACACATTTAGTCCACCGACATAATAGTGTTGAATTATGGATGGTTATTCGTTTATGTCACCGTTTCACCCGGAGACCTGTTGTTTACACGAAAACGGCTTCTTTAAAGTAAAGGGGCAAGTCGATGTCATAGCTTACGTGTTACATATAAAACGAGATGATGAACTGAATAAAAAGTCAAAGTTGTAGTTAGTAAAATCTAAAAGCAGTCAAGTGTTTTGACGTTCTGCATATGCTATCTGTCAGCCACCTTCTAGCGCCTAGTTTGACTGATGGAGAATTTAGCCAATGGCTGCATGATTCTTTCGACACATAGTGACGTTTATTCATCTATTGGAAAGGTCACAATTTACAATGTTTCATTAGTGAACGTACTTACAAACCTGAACAATACAGCATTTATTAATCATAGCTCAACATTTACTGGAGCATAATTAAAACTCAAAAGTTCTGCATTAGTTAATGCACTGTGAGTTAACATGAAGAAACAATGAACAAATGTATTAACAACTAATGCTAACATTAATAAATACTGCGATAAATGAATTGTTCACCGTTTGTTAATATTATTAACTAATATTTACTAATACAACCTTTTTGTGTAACCAAAAAACACAGACATTTAGTAAATCTGCTCAAAAAAAGCTTATATAAATACATTTAAGTGCAATTATGATTTATTTCCTAACCCTCAAGTGTTTAATCAGTCTAATTAGTTTATTTTTTCAAATAATTGACTGAATCTGCAGTGTTTATCCTTGTTTTTCAGCGTTACATTACTTGCTTTTCATTTCATCACGACTCTGAAAGCAATGTGAAGCGTCGCCATTTCAATAGATGTTTTTAAGCCAGCGCAAGTCTGAAAGTGTGACTCACACAAGATAGATTTAAACAGTATTTAGATATGCATGTAGAAAAAAGAGAAGTTGCACAACAGAATGAGGTGGGGTTGCTTGATGCACACACACACACACACACACACACACTAGATGAATAAACCAAAAGC
>CAIGQQ010026242.1:822458-843331 GCA_903798035.1 Danio albolineatus | reverse complement strand
TCTTTCTTTCTCTCTTTCTTTCTTTCTTTCTTTCTTTCTTTCTTTCTCTCTTTCTTTCTTTCTTTCTTTCTTTAATGCTGTATTTGTTAGAGTGTATGCTCCATCATTGAGCTGACCTTCAGACGTCTGTTGCTTGTGCTCGTCTGTGATCTGTGTGTGTTTGTTTCTCCTCATCAGCAGCATCAGCACAGCAGCGCTCAGACTGAACATGAGCACCGTCACACACACGCCGAGCAGCGCGTACAGCAGCAGCGGAGAACTGCTCACAGGGCGCCCTCTGCTGGTCACCAGCGCCACTGCAGAGCCCCCGCCCGCGGAGCTCCGGGTCACCGACACCGGGTCTGAGGAGTGACATACACAGGTCAATCAGGTGTGCTTTCAGAAGGACTGTTGGTGTTGTTTTATGAGAAAGCACCAATTTTTCAAGGTCATTTTTTTTTACTTTTCCCCATTTAGTTATTGCATGGGAGCTTGATCTTAAATTCTTCCAGCAA
The DNA here is from genome assembly GCA_903798035.1 of Danio albolineatus. NCBI lineage: Eukaryota > Metazoa > Chordata > Actinopteri > Cypriniformes > Danionidae > Danio > Danio albolineatus. The sequence goes on along the minus strand of CAIGQQ010026242.1, from coordinate 842,837 downwards.
CTTTAAAGGGCACCTGTTTTTAAAAATCTACTTTATAAGCTGTTTGGACAGACATATGTGTAAGTATAGTGTATAGAGCGTCATATCGGGCTGATATAAACACACACAGTCCTTTTTTATTTTTTCAATTTAACAACATAAAAAAACGTGGACCAATTGGAGCGGTTTTGAGACCGACCGCAACTTGACGTAGGAGTGCAGTCCCCCCGCCCACTGAATTGATTGACAGCTGCGTATTAACATGTCTCTGTAGAAACGTGTATAATCATTTCAACAAGACAGGACGTGCGCAAAGCAACCGGGAATAAAAGATCTGTTCAGTTTGCTAGGATCATCAGTGATCATCAGATGTGATCAAGAGTGAGTTTCACAAGTTTAACACCTGTTTAAAACAGTGCATGTTAATGAATTACAGCCATTTACTTCAGCTTTACTTCATCAGCACAGCCGCGTGTCAGGACGATTATAAAAGAAGACCCTGCAATCCCGGTTTGTGCACGTTAAATCAGGTTTATTATGTACATTAGCATAACAGATATCCATACAGCAGTGGAGATTAACCTGTATCCTGTCGCATTTGTGTACAAAAACAGTGCAAAGCTAAACGCGTGCAGTGCGTGCGTGCGTGTTTCTGTGTTTGCATGAACTTTGTAACTACATTGTGTGTGACTCATCGTTGCCACTCCTCAACAAACACATCAAACAGTCATTGGTAAAGTTCTTACTGTGGTATTCCTCACAGACGTTACGTGAGATCTGCTTCCTTCACGTCTGTCTATTGTCTGACGCAGCCGAGGGTGGAGATTGAGGCACGCTGACGGGCACGTGGGAACGGTGGGCGGGGAGGACTATCCTTAAAGGTCCAGTACCAAAAACAGCAAAAAGCTGTTTAGAGCTATAATACACAGACTTCAGACAGCTCTAATCAATAATCTGATGGGTGTTTTGAGCTGAAACTTTACAGACACATTCTGCTTACACAAAAGACTTATATTAAACATAGAAAAGGGGTAAAACGTGCCCTTTAAACCACTAAGCTGACAAATGTACAATAAGTAGCATTTTCTCGTGAGATCAGGCTTATTTTTTTATGAGTTTACATCCTACCGATCTGAGTTCTCAAAATTACAGACTTTCCTCATTATGAATTATTTGAATTACTACTTTAATCATTTTTAGGACATTTTCATGATTTGTTTATAGTTTGCATATAACGTTTCTTTCATTCCGCCACTGAATAGTCAGATTTGTTAGATGAAAACAGTTATCTTTTCTTTTTTTTTGCATTTCCAGAAAAAAAGCTCTCAGAAATAAAGGTACGCGAGCTATCTCCGGGGTGGTACCTTTACAAAAGGTAAGCATTTGTACTTAAAGGGTCCATATTGTTACATCAAAAGTATATATTAGTACCTAAAAATTTTAGTGCTGCGTTCACACCAGACGCGGAAGAACTGTCAAGCAAGAGCGATTTACATGTTAAGTCAATGCAAAGACACAAATAGACATCGTGCGGTGCGATACGCGCAAATGAGGCAGCGCGAATGACATGATTCGCACGAATGAAGCAGCGCGAGTTGAGCGTTTTGTGCTATTGGCGTGCATATCGTGTGTTTCACGCGAAATGCTTGAGTTCAAAAATCTGAACTTCAGTCGACATTCGCGCCGCATTAACCAATCAGTAGCTTGCTCTTGTGGGGGTGTGATTATGATGTAGCATCTGTTGTTGGTGTCCCGGGGGAAAATCCTCCTGCCTACACCGACAACAGTTCATCAAACTGGGTTTGGCTCAGTCAGAAGCACCCCTGAAAACTTCCATCATCCAGGTTTCTGGAGGAGTTTATGAACTCACAGAGCTCGGTGCACCCCTGAAAGGATCTAGTGGACTCAGACGCGGCTCCAAACGAATCGACGCTGTTTTTCAGCCTTCATAAAGCACATAAACACCGTTATTTTCTCTATAAAATCCATGTTAGCCATTTAGGAATGAAGCTAGAGTCACCAGGCCATTGACAGAAGCCCTACCCATCACGCGAATCTGCGTTTGTTGTGAAGTGAATTTGAGTTTACTTACATCATTTGCACCGCCTCATTCGCGTGTATCGCACCGCATTATGTCTATTCGTGCCTTTGCATTGACTTAACATGTAAATCACTAGCGCTTGACACTTATAGCACATCTGGTGTGAACGCAGCATCAGAGGAACACTTTTGTATTTTTTAGGTACTAATATCTACCCTTAAGGTACCAATATGGACCATTTAAGTACAAATTTGTACCTTTTGAAAATATACCACTCCAGTGACAGCTCGCGTGCCTCTGTTTCTGAAAGTGAAAGACGCTACCTCAGTCTTGTACAGCAGCATCAATAATATGATTGTGTGATTCGTTTTAAAAGAGAGACCATGTGTGTGTTTTTGACTCACTGCTGCAGATGTGTTCACAGGCCGGTGTGTGAGTCCCGCACCGATCTGAACACCGCAGACATTTCTTCAGCAGCGTATCGTAAAACTGACCCGACACCGATCTGCATCTCCACGCCACTGAAAACACACACACACACACACAATTCACAATTAAAAGTTGTTGAAGGAAAGATCAAGATCCCATAATCTAATTCAAAAGCATCAAAAAAACAAGCGGCAACCTCCCGCTCTCCCACGTGAAGCCAATATGTAATTAACTAAAACTGCAATTCGTCCACTCGCCTTTGAGGGCTCCAGGAACTCCAGATGTTCACTGACTGCGATGCTAAACTGGCCAATTTTACAGCTGTTGAAAACTTGTTTACAGCTGGTACAAAAGATGGTTTTGGTGTATATCGCTAATATTACCCTTCATGACAACTGTGAGGGGGTGAATTCGTTTATATTAAGTCTGCATAGTTAAGGGCGTGGCCACTTGAGTGACAGCTAGGTCTCGCTGCAAGCTGTCTCCTCACTTCTGATTCCGGCTGATTAGCCGCTGAACTCGGCATTTACGTCATATTTTTGTTTTATTTTATGTGACTTTACACAGTCAGTTGCCTTTAGGAATTATTTCCTACAATTATTAGATGATTTGGTATGCTGTGTGCACTTAATTGTGCTCACAAACCATTAAAGTTGCCTCCATTTTCCAGGTGAGTGAAATTATATACTTATATACCGTATCTATAAATGTATTTGTTTTAATTAAGATCATTTATAATGTTCTTTAGAGCTGTCATGCACTCCAGAATCGGTCAGATTGATGAGCTGTAGGCTCTAGAACAGTCGTCTGAAGCGTTGTCGCACAGTGTTCTGCCTGGATTTTATCAATATCCCTGCATTTACTAACACAGACTGTATCTGAAGCGTTTGGAAGTAATTTGTGTTTTCATCCTGTAGAAAAACAATGGTAATAATAAACGTTAACAAATCGATGTAATACTTTTGAAAATCACCATCGTAATATATATATCTATGCCTAATATCCGATGGCCAGAAAGTGATAATTGTTTTTATAAATTGTTCAAATTTTAGTATTTGTGATGCAGCAAGTCCAGAGACTGTTGTGTACACCATGATTTTGTATAAAATTCACTTTAATGTGTGATAGGACTAAAAAGGTGTCATAAACGAACATTTTCTCCATTCAAATGAGTAGCAAACAGTATTCAATACGTCATCAATACGTCACCACTTAACAAGCGGATAATAAATAATCTGATGAGTCGTTTGAGCTGGAACTTTCCAGACACATTCTGGAGACACCAAAGGTTTATCTTACATTTTGTAAAAAGGGTAATAGGTACCTTTTAAAATAAAATAAAAAGTAATGACTGCAGATTGAAGGGGGGAAAATGCAGTAAAATTACTCATACATCACAAAAGTACACATTTTTAATACTACTTAAAGTACAATTGCTGAGAAAAATCAATCAGTTAAAGCAGGGGTGACCAAACCTGTTCCTGGAGAAGTACCAACGCTATCTCACGGCCAATTCGTAACTTTTTAAAAAGTGGCTAATTCGTATGAATTCGTACGATGTAATTCGTACTATTCAGTACGAATTGCTCATCAACCAATGACGGTTGGGTTTAGGGGTGGGGTTAGGTGCCACGCCTCCTTTTTTAAATCGTACATTTTCAAACGACTGAACTCGTACGAATTAGCCACTAAACTGCCAAAACGTAAAATACTAACGTTTTCTCGTGAGATCAGGCTGGAAGTACCGTACTGCAGTGCTACATCCCATTTCGCATACTAGTATCGTAGTATGTTGAAAAGAGAATGTCAAAGGGTCCCAGATGGTTTACTTTTCTAGTCAAAACGTTAAGTGTTAACAACATTATGGAATCAGCCTGACTAAAGAATGCACAATATTCACAGCTGAAGCCCGTGCCTTACTTTTAGCATTGGAGTATATAGAAAATGTTCAACAAAAGAAATCTATCATTTTCACAGACTCCAAATCATGCCTCCAAGCTATGGAATCTTCAAAGAATGATCATCCTTTGATTGATAATATTTTAACTAAAGTTCATCGATTACAAAATCAGTTTTATCATGTCATTTTTTGCTGGATTCCAGGACATGTCGGACTTTCAGGAAATGAGCGAGCTGACGCAGCTGCCAAAGATGCTTTAAAGCAAGCGGTGATCAAAAGCCAAATTCCTCCATCAGAGATGAGACGTTTTATAAAGGTTTACATTTTAAACAAGTGGCAAGAAGAGTGGAATACATTGGAAAATAATAAACTATATGAAATCCAACCTGAAATCTCTTACAGAATTTTAAGACATTTTAAGACTAGATTTGATCAAGTGGTTTTTACTAGATGTCGCATTGGACATATAAGATTAACACATGGTTTTTTGCTTCAAGGTGAAAACCCTACGCAGTGTTTGTACTGCAAAATACCTCTATCAATAAAACACATTTTACTGGACTGCCCTGCTTTTAATGACTCCAGAAGACTTTTTAATGAAATGAACTCTCTTAAGAACATTTTTAACAAAGTGACACCAGAAAAGATTTTACAATTTTTATCATGTATTAACACAAAAAAATCTTATTTAATTTATGTATTAATTTGATTGTTGATTTTTAATTGTATATCTATTATTGAAATGTTTATGCCATGAAAATAGTTGCTGACATGGCATTAAATTAAATAAAAATGAATGAAACGTTAAGTGTTGAAGCGTCCATACTCTAACCGCTGATATTGCTCATAATACATTACTAGTTGGACGTGAATTCGATTAGAACTACAAACGCGGGAGAAAAAAAAGTGTAAACAAACTACAAACATGGCGGACGCGCGAGACTAACCGTCAAGTAGATGAGAGGCTTCGGTAAAGAAGTTTGTATGACTGTTAATTAATATATAGCCCACTGGAAAATATTTAAATCGCATTTTCTGTGTTATATTTAATCAGCAACAACAATACTGAACCTATATAAAGAAATGTTTAGACATTAACGTCTGAATGCAGACAAATCCAAAGACCTGAGGAGATTTCTCTGCGGGAAGGACTCCTGCTGCTTCTCAAATAAGGTAGGAAATTAAATATGACATAAATGTGGATGATCAAAAGGGCTCATAAGTAACATAATGATCTGCTAACAAGGCATTTGTATTTATATATCCTTTATTTAAAAGTACATATGCTATGTGAATTGAGACGCAGCGCAGGTTTCAGTTGCAGCCCGTCTCAAACACACCTGTCTAATTATCCAGCGCTGTTCAGGTCCTAGATAATTGGTTCAGGTGTGTTTGATGATGGCTGGAGCTGAGCACCCCTGAGTTGAAGTGATGTATTTGTAATTTACTTTACAGCACTGTCATTGAGTAACTTACCGCAGTATTCAGAGCAGCGTTCGGGAGGCTGAAGCATATGACAGTAACGATTGCAGGACTCACACTTTACCAGCAGCTTGTCCATAAACTGTCCATCCGCACAGGTGTGTGTCATCCTTCAACACTCGCACACACACACTCTGTATTACCACAGTAAACACATCAGCACAACATACTCTGTTTACCACAGTGAACAAAGTGAATCAGTGACTGAGATTGACTCCTGCTTTTAATGAAACAAACCCTCTAAGTGTTAAATATCTAACAGTTTAGTTTAGTATTTCATGATTATTGTCAGTGAAATGTGGATTTATATGTTGCTCGGGATGGTTGATCAACATGCAGAGGCAATAAAGCGGGTTATTATGGGTTTCTCTCATGTTTCATATTTATAACTGTCAAAGACAAAAATGATACAATTTCAGTAGGTAGACATCAGGGTTATTATTGTTGCTCAAATATATTAAAATAAAGTAAAACGAAATCATCTACACCGGCCACTTTATTAGGTACACTTTATTAATAGTACCAGGTCGGACTCCTTTTGCCTTCAGAACTGCTTTAATCCTTTGTGGCAGAGATTCAACAAGGCCCTGGAAATATTCCTCAGAGATTTTGCTCCATATTGACATGAAAGCATCACGCAGTTGCTGCAGATTTGTCGGCTGCACATCCATGATGCCAATCTCCCGTTCCACCACATCCCAAAGGTGCTCTATTGGATTGAGCTCTGGTGACTGTTGAGGCCATTTGAGTACAGTGAACTCATTGTCATGTTCAAGAAACCAGTCTGAGATGATTTACGCTTTATGACATGGAGCGTTATCCTGCTGCCATCAGACGATGGGGACACTGTGGTCATAATGTGATGGACATTGTCAGCAACAATACTCATGTAGGCTGTGGTGCCGACACGAGGCTCAATTGGTACTAATGGACCCAAAGAAAACATCCCCCACACCATTACACCACCACCACCAGCCTGAACCGCTGATACAAGGCAGGGTGATCCATGCTTTTATGTTGTTGAGGCCAAATTCTGCCCCGAGCATCCGAATGTGGAGCAGAAATGGAGCCTCATCAGACCAGGCGACGTTTCTCCAATCTTCTACTGTCCAGTGTTGGTGAGCCTGTGTGAATTGTAGCCTCAGTTTCCTGTTCTTAGCTGACAGGAGCGGCACCCGGTGTGGTCTTCTGCTGCTGTAGCCCATCTGCCTCAAGGTTGGCCGTGTTGTGCGTTCAGAGATGCTCTTCTGCAGACCTCGGTTGTAACGAGTGCTTATTTGAGTTACTGTTGCCTTTCTATCAGCTGGAACCAGTCTGGTCATTCTCCTCTGACCTCTGGCATCAACAAGGCATCTGCGCCCACAGAACTGCCCACAGCTGGAGATGTCCTCTTGTTCGGACCATTCTCTGTAAACCCTAGAGATGGTTGTGCGTGAAAATCTCTGTAGATCAGCAGTTTCTGAAATACTCAGACCAGCCCGTTTGGCAGCAACAACCATACCACGTTCAAAGTCACTTAAGTCCTCTTTCCTCCCCATTCTGATGCTCGCTGTGAACTGCAGCAGATCAGCTTGACCATGTCTACATGCCTAAAGGCATTGATCTGCTGCCATGTGATTGGCTGATTAGAAATTTGCGGTAAAGAGCAGTTGGACAGATGTACCTAATAAAGTGGCCAGTAATTGTATAATACCACATGTGCATATATATAAACATAACGATAGTAGGGGTAATAGTAATATTGATAAACTATTATACTATTAAAAATTTATATTTGAAAAAGCCTTATATAATTAATTTATAAGCTATATAATAAAATATAAAATATAAAAGCTATATATATAAAATATATATTTAAAATATAATAATATTTTATATATATATAAACTTTAAAAGACAGTATAATTCAGTACATTGACATTATTGACAAATAGTAACTGATAAATTAAGTGATATAAAGAAAATAATAGTAGTAGTAATAATAATAATAATAATAAACTAAAAGCTGATATACAGTAATATTCCTTAATTTTCCTTAGTCCCTTTTATACATCAGAGGTCACTACAGCGGAATGAACCGCCAACTATTCCAGCATATTTTTTACACAGCGGATGCCCTTCCAGCTGCGTCCCAGTACAGGGAAACACCCATACACTCTCACATTTACACATACACTACAGCCAGTTTAGTTCAGTTCCCCTATAGCGCATGTGTTTGGACTGTGGGGGAAACCGGAGCACCCGGAGGAAACCCACACCAACACGGGGAGAACATGCAGACTCCACACAGAAACACCAACTGACCCAGCAGGAATTCGAATCAGCGATTATTTGTTTATTTGTTATAAAGTAAAAGCTGATATAATTAAAAAATATATTCCAAATTAATTTTATTTTATAAAATTTACTTTATATTATTATTCTAGAAGACAATATAATTCAGTGCATACAATTGCATATAATATAAAATAATTGACATTATTTTAAAATACATAATAACTGATGAAATAAGATATATATAAAATATTAATAAACTAAAATTTGATATAATATAACAATATTAAAGGTATTTATATTTTAAAAAATGCTCAACACTAAAAACTAATAATGAAATATACAACTAAAGTCTCATTTGTAATGTTTTATAATATATTGTAATGTATTATAATAATTACATTTAATTTTGTATTCGTCATTTGTTGACTGACACTGAATGAAGAACAGAACATATTGAGAGCATGAGGATTTAAATTATATAAATTTTTATAAGCACATTCTGCTTTACACGTTAAACCAAACATGAACAACACAAATCTGTATTAACCATTATAAAAGCCTGTACTTGTCCTGAATAATCTCCATATTATAAACACCTTAATGTTCAAACTCAGGCTAGTTTCTTGTAAAATGAGAGACTGTAATTGACACGAATGAGCTCTTACCTCCAGTCAGAGTGAAGACATGAGCCGTCTGAAAACTGTTTCTCTTTAGTTGAGTTTAGTCTAGTGTGTGTGTGTGTGTGTGTGTGTGTGTGTGTGTGTGATTTGACTAAACCCACACTCTCAGTCTCTGGAGATGCTGCTGCTGTTGCTTTTATGGTAAACACATCTCATTTTGACTGTTTAACAATTGCAGCAATGATGAATATGAACACGACAATCATTTTACACCTGTAGAAGAGAATAACTAATGAAAACTGACCTGTTAGCTTATTAAGGATAAAGTTATTTCTTCACTCAAAGCATGCTGGGTCATATGTGGACCCCATGTTGGGTTAATTTTTTAAGTTAAACTTAAATGACGAAGTTTACATTTTCTCCCCGCGTTGGTGTGGGTTTCCTCCGGGTGCTCCTGTTTCCCCCACAGTCCAAACACATGCGCTATAGGGGAACTGGGTAAGCTTAATTGCCTGTTGTGTGTTTGTGTGTGTGAATGAGTGTTTCCCAGTGATGGGTTGCAGCTGGAAGGGCATCCGCTGTGTAAAACATATGCTGGAATAGTTGGTGGTTCATTCCGCTGTGACGACCCCTGATAAATAAGGGACTAAGCCAAAGGAAAATGATTGAATCAATTCATTTTAATGACATTTTTCAACCCAGCTGTTGGGTTTGTCCATATTTGATTCCGTGCTGGGTTAAAATAACCCAGCAATTTTTAATCTTTACTCAAGGTGTTGTTTTTTGCCTACAAAACATCCACCGGCTCTGCTTGATATTACCTGAGATAGCCTCATAATATAATCTTTTACCCATATAACCTTGAGTTTTGCTAATAAATAACACTTTGTGGTATTTAAAAAAAACACTTCTCACCCTGCAGTTGGGTTTGTCTATATTTGCCACTGTGTTGGGTTAAAACAAACAACCTTTTTTAAGAGTAAATCTACATTTTTATTTATTTATTTATTTATTTATTTATTTATTTTTACCCAAAAGTCAGGTTTGTCCATCTGTTTTACCTAATATTGATTTATGACAACCCAGTTTATTTATTCTAAACTAAATATTTTGTATTAAATATTTATACTGGGTCATGGCAGCAGTGGCTTTAATACAAATTTTTTAGAAAAAAAAATTGTTTAATCCAAAAATTGTTTGTTTTCTGAAACATGCTGGGTTGTTATAACCCATTGGGTTAATATTCATTACTTTTCCTTCGGCTTGGTCTCTTCAATCATCAGGGGTCGCCACAGCGGAATGAACCTTCAACTTATCCAGCATGTGTTTTACATGTGTGTGTGTGTATATATATATATATATAAATTCATTCATTTATTTTCTTAGTGCTTTTATTAATCTGGGGTCGCCACAGCAGAATGAACTGTTTGAATTATTTTAAAATTAATTATTTTTTAATTTATTAATTTTAATTAGGTGTACACAGCAAAAACATCAGTGTACATTTAACTCAATTTGAGTGTAACTTAACACTCCTTGGGTGTACATATGACTCCCTCCATTATGGGGTTAAAATGACACTTTATAAAGTGGGAAATTTGTGTTCATTTTACCACAGTAAGAGTTTATTCTTACATCCAACTGGAGTGTGTTACACTTCAAAGTGTTAATATATTAACTTTTTCCTATTAATTGGTGTGTGTGACAGATAGCAGTGATGAACTATGTTGAAAATAGTTTTAATTTATTAAATGTTCATAAATCCTTTCAGAAATAATTTCCATACATCCAACTCTTTGCATTTTAAAGTTTAAATAAAACTGGTAATACTGGTTTGATCACTGTTTGTCCGAAAGAACCGGTTTGAGTAAAAAAACTGGACCTCGCATCACTAGTGGGAAATACTTTAGAAAGGAAATACGTTAAAAGTTTAACACTCTTTCACACTTGTGGATCAAAGTGTACTCTATTTTAATTCTGAACAACACAAAAATAAATGAATAAATCGCACTGTATATTTAACACTGGAAGTTTTGCTGTGTATATAACATTACTGTATCATATTTTACAAGAAAACAGGCTTTCAAAAATACATCAAACTTACTTTTTGTTGTAGCGTGTGTGTGTGTGTGTGTGTGTGTGTGTGTGTGTGTGTGTGTGTGAGAGAGAGAGAGAGAGAGAGAGAGAGAGAGAGAGAAATGTTTTGTCGATCTGATATTTTATGAGGTTTCAAGCACCACTAAATCATGCAAAGTGCTAGTGTTTTCTTGTGCAGCATCTATAGAAACGCATTAAATGACTGATGTTTCCAGCTGAACGCTCTCGTGACTCCACTAAATGACTCTGAGCTGAAATGTAGACTCGTTTTCCCTCGGGGGAACCATTGCTCAGGTTTTCTATCAAAAGATGAACATTTAACCTGTGTGTCACGACGTTTCTCGCCACAGTGACACAGAATCGCCACAGTTTGCTCAATCGCAGAGTCACGGTGGCGTGCACGAGCCGAAACCGATGAAAACCAGCCGAGCGCGTCCCCGCAGCTGCAGCGCCGCTAATAGACCTCTAATAGACGGCTGTGTGTTTCGTAGAGCACCTACAGAAACTATTATTAGTGTCTCTCTCTGTGTGTGTGTGAGAGGGAGAAGTAAAGGATGACAGTGCACTGAGAGTCAGCGCGCAGTGAAGCTGAACACATACACACACAGATGCACAGGAAGAGCTTCAGTCAGTCATATCACACACACCTGGGAATCATTTTCTGTGCTTTCATTGTATGTCAGTGAGAGAAATCATCATGCACACGAGAAATGAGTGCTCGAGATAGTAAAGCTATTAATAATCTTATTTTCTTTTTCACAGAGCAAATGTTTTGTGGAAGTTTATAATTTAATTAGAAACCCCGTAAACTGAGCCATAACCCATTGGTGCCGTGACCCGGATGGGAGTAAGGTTTAGCAGAGGCCAGCTAGCGAAGTGCTGTGCAGGTAAACCTCACTGACCTCTAAAGTTGCTCCAGCTACAGATGCTAGACGTGATGGTAAAGCAACCGACTCACATGTGAAAGGTTGCCGGTTCGATCCCAGCTCAGAGCGTGTTGGGTGGTGTAGGACCGGTGGTCAAACAAGTGCTATAGGTGAATAATGAACTATATTGGCTGTAGCATATGAGTGTGTATGGGTGTTTCCCAGTATGGGGGATCCAGTGGAAGGGCATCCACTGTGTAAAACATATGCTGGAGTAGTTGGCGGTTCATTCTGCCGTGGCGACCTCTAAGTCGAAGGACAATGAATGAACAAAAGTCATGACAACATATTTTATGTTAATCGTAACTCATTAAATAAGTTTAACTAGCAGTTTTAAGTCAGGTTAATGTAATTAAAGCTAAAATGACTGATATAATAATTTAATATAAATTGGTTAATTTGATTCAACTTGAAAATTCAGGTCAACAATATCATTTTTCATAGCCTTAATCATATTTTATAATACACTTAAAAGTGACAATAAAAAACAAAGATATAAAAATATAAGTGAATAAGTTTCATAAAGCCACACAAACACAAGTCAGTGTTCACACATCAGCATTGTTTTATAATATTCGTAGACGACTGTAATGCACTTTATTTTTGTCAATAACAGCACTGAAAGAGGTCAGCAGATCACACGGTTCTCCATAACTGTCAGTTACAGGTCATGAATATGATGTATAATTTATATAGGGCAGGTTTTGAATGTGAAGTAAACCCAAACTGGACGGCAGAGGGAGACATTGTGCAACGATAAGACTGAAGGAAAGCGCGGGTTAAATCTGATGTCTCATTACAGTAAATCTGACTCAAAATGCAAGCGATTTTAAGTCTGATTTCTTACTGGTAATCATGGATTTTATCTGTCTACAAAATGATTAAATCATGTTTAAACACCAATGCATACATACAAATAATTATGCTAATATTAATATACTCTGTAAGAACTGTTTCCACATGTTGTCCCAACATAAATTGATTAACCTCATTGCTTTTGCAAATTTGTTCCACCCCAAAAAAGCAAAAAAATTGTGTTGATTCAGCTCAGTTTAAATAAATAACCAGCTAAAATAATTTTTTTTTAACTCTTGAGAGACTGAAACTCTTATTTTCTTAAGAGTTTTTGTCTTGTTTCTAATCCAAATATGGAAAAATTAATAAATCAAGATGCATTTTTATAGACAAGTACAATATATTGTATTGTTTTTAGAAATAATAAGTCAAAATTAAGTGAATTTGTCTTTAAAATAAGCAAAATAATCTTGTTTTTGTTGTGAAATAAGATTATTTTACATCAACGACAGATTATTTAGCTTGTTTTAAGGAAAGTCACATAATTTTGACATTTCTCATATTTATATTTAAATAAAAACAATTTTGACATCTCTAAACACACATTTGTAGATATTTAGACTAAAAACAACGCAAAAACTCTAAGTAAGATGCATTTTCACAGTGCAAACCTGATGTTTCTAACTTATTCTGTGTTATACGTGCAGTTTTAAGTCAGTTTAATGTCATATTAAGTTAAATAGACTTATAAGGTTAATTTAATTCAACTTAAGCCAAACAGTAATTAGTTAAATGTTACGGTTTGCCAACATTAATGCATTAACTTTCATAAACTATAACAAATAGTAAGTTTATACAGCATTAAGGTTAATAAGTGTGCATGCTAGTTCACTAACATTACACATTTTTTGATATTAACTTTAACTAAGTATAATAAATGCTCTTTTTTTTGCACGCTCATGTTAACTAGTGCAGCAAACAGAACTGAAACCTTCCAGTAAAGTGTTATCGCTCTAATAAAATGTGTTGTTTTCAGCTTAAAGAAAAGCGGCGGCTTTGTACAATTTAATTAAAACACATTTAGGCTTTCTCCACACCAGCAGCGGTCGAACAATCATTTAATTAGACCCGAGGATTATTCTGCTTGAGTGCATTGCCATAAATTGGGTCTTGGAAATAAATAAGTGGGCCAGAATTGAGCTGTAGGAGGTTATAGGAACCAAGGGAGCGACAGACTCACGTCAACGCTTTGCTATAAACTGAAGAAAAAAGAAAAACACAAGCTTCATTTTAGAAGAAGGTGAGGATGAGTCAGTCTTCAAGACTTCATCACACATCTTAGAAATGGCCTGTTACAGTAATGCTTTCAGACGGGGTGTATAACACTAAAGCAATCGTCCGGATACATTTAGAAATGCATATTTTTTTCTATATGTAATTACATTAATATCAGTACAATTATATTATTATAACATTATTATATAACAATCATTTATTAAAAATAGTTGTTGTTTTTTGGGGGCATTTTGTGTAAAAGCTGTAGGGCTGTGCGAGTTGGGGAAAATATCTAATTGGATATTTATTATTATCATTATTATTATTATTATTTTTCATTCATTAATTTTCTTGTCGGCTTAGTCCCTTTATTAACCTGGGGTCGCCACAGCGGAATGAACCGCCAAATTATCCAGCATTCGTTATACACAGCGGATGCCCTTCCAGCTGCAACCCATCACTGGGAAATTTATTATTATTATATTTTCATTCATTTTCTTGTCGGCTTAGTCCCTTTATTAATCCGGGGTCGCCACAGCGAAATGAACCGCCAACTTATCCAGCATTCATTTTACACAGCGGATGCCCTTCCAGCTGCAACCCATCACTGGGAAAATTATTATTATTATATTTTTATTTTATTTATTTATTTTTATTTTATTCATTCATTCATTTTCTTGTCAGCTTAGTCCCTTTATTAATCTGGGTTTGCCACAGAATAAGTTGAACCACCAACTTATTTAGCATATGTTTTACGCAGCGGATGCTCTTCCGGCTGCAACCCATCTCTGGGAAACACCCATACACTCTCATTCACACACATACACTACGGACAATTTAGCTTACCAAATTCACCTATAGCGCATGTCTTTCAGCTTGTGGGGGAGCACCCAAAGGAAACCCACGCCAACACGGGGAGAACATGCAAACACCACACAGAAATGCCAAATGACCCAGCCGAGGCTCGAACCAGCAACCTTTTTGCTGTGAGGCGATCGTGCTACCCACTACGCCACCATGAGACCCTATTATTATTATTATTTTTACATTCTAAAAAAATGCTGGGTTTTCGTAACCCAATATTGGGTCAAATACGGACAATTCCAATGTTGGGTTAAATTTTTTTTCATTAAATTTTAAGCAAAAAAATTTAACAACGTAATCTCACAGCAATTCGTAACTTTTTGATTTATTGGCTAATTTGTATGAATTCGTACGTTCTCATTTGTACAATTTAGTACGGTTTGCTCATCCCCAAAGACGGTTGTGTTTAGGGGGCGGTGTTGGGTGCCTCCTTTTTAAAATCGGACATTTTCGTATGACTGAACTCGCCACTAAACTGACATATACTTGTGTTTCCTCATGAGATCAGGCTGGGTTTGTCCATGTTTGACCCAACGTTGGTTTATAACTACCCAGCATCCTTCAGTGTAGTCTGTCTAATACAGTGTTTGAAACTAAAACAGCATTTTCAAATGTATCAAGAAAAATGTGGTTTTACTTTCATAGTGTGCATGAACACTTGCGTTTAAACATATACAATACAATTATAGTCCAGTGTCTGTATTTTATTCTCCAAAAGTTAATGTTAATTGTACTTCGTAAAGTAGTTTTCCATCCTGTTCTGTCTCTTAGTTTTATTTTCTGACCTTTAGACCCGAAAAAAACACAGCAAAACATTTTTTAAATGTTGGATGACATCAACATAGACGTGTTAAATACTGAAAAATATGCTTAATGTACAGTCACTCTTGCCATCTAAAATGAAAGACAGCAGACTTTATGGACGTATTGTGTGAGCTGTTTCTTTAATACAGGATGCTTTATATACATGTTGCTGCAGATTGACATTTTACACAGCCAGCAAATGAGAAAACATCTCAGACATGATGTTCAACCCAGAAACCATAGCAAAACACTGCACAGCGGTATATATATCGCAGCAGACCTCCAAATGGGCGGGACTTATGTCTTATGTCTAAACCCGGACAAAATGAGTAGTGCAAGTACAATTCAACATGTTGAGAAAAATCATGAGGGATGTACAGTAGTCTATACATACTGAATAGATCAAGAAATGTGCATCACATGCACTGCACATGTACACTAGTGTCACAGATACTGAAGTATACTTTGAGCTTTAAAGGATCAGTCGTTTCATGAAAATGTACCTCCTTGTCATTGAAGATGTTAAAGGGATAGTTCACCTGGAAACTTAATCGTCCATGTGTTGCAAACATGTTAGCACACAAAAAAAGATATTGAAGGATGTTGGAAAGCAGCAGCCATCGACTTCCGTAGTAATTTTGTTCCTGTATGGTTGTCAGTAGCAGCCGCTTTCTAACTTTCTTCAGTATTTCTTGCATTGGGTTCAACAAAAGAAACGAGGAAATTGTGAGGAAATCTTCATGTTTTTGATGAACTATCACTTTCATTTCTTTCTTTATTCAGTCAAAAAAGAAGTAAAGGATTTTGAGGAAAACATGCATGATTTTACTCCCTACACTCTCAGAAAAAATGGTACAATGTTGTACCAAAGAAGGTACAAACCCTTGTCACTGGGGCAGCACCTTTTTATGGGACAGAATTGTACCTTAAGAAAAGAAACAAATTTGTACCTTTTAAGGTCATGATTTGTACCATGGGAAACCAAAATGTACCTTTATTTTTAAAAACCTGCAGATACAATATTTTATACTCTGTGAAAGGCACCACCACAGTGACAAGACACTTTGTACCTTAACAGTGTCAAAAATGCTTACCAAATATTTATTAAAATGCCTTAAATGTTTAGTTTACAATACCAGTTTTATGTTTTACCAGTTGTTTTGTATTATTGTATTATAGGACTGAAATGTATGTTTATAAGTATTTTTAAACATATCCTTTTAAATGATGATTCTTGTTTTAATATGGAAATTATTCATAAAAATCACTTTGCCTTTCCAGCCATATTATTTTCAGAGATACTGTAATAAAGAAGGAGATGTTCAACACTTCTGTACCTTTTATATGAGAACAATTGTGTTTCTTCATTTCAGTTGTACCATAACAGGCACAGAACAGTATCATTAGAAGTCTTTTCAGTACCATATAAGGTACAATTTTTACAAAGGTATAAAACTGTTCCTCAAGGAACATTATTTGTACCATCGTGTACATTTTTTCTGAGAGTGTATAGTGGACTTCAGTGGTGCTCATTTCATTTCTAAAATGCAGTTTCAATGCAGATTCAAAAAATGGTACCAAAGAGGAATAAGGGTCTAATCCAGGGATGTCAAACTTAATTCCTGGAGGGCCAGAGCTCTGCACAGTTTAGTTCCAACCCTAATTAAGCACACCTGATCAACTAATTGAGTCCTTCAGGCTTTTATGAAACCTACCAGCAAGTGTGTTGAAGCAGGGTTGGAACTAAACCGTGCAGAGCTGCGGCCCTCCAGGAACTGAGTTTGACATCTCTGGTCTAATCTAAAGAAACTAGATTAAACTAACACTGCTTAACCACGAAAGCTTGCATCCCAGAGTTAGTGTCATACATGTTTTTATGGTTAAAAAGTCCTTTTTTTTTTTTTTTTTTTAAAGCAGTACAAAGTTCTCATAGAATAAAACAAATTGATCGTTTCTCTGTAAAACCCAGTTGGCTCCGGATGTCATGCAGACTTAAAATTGATGTTGGACTGCAATTTCAGACTAACTTTTGAATTTTGATTGTATTTGAAAATCGAGTTGACGTCAGAACTAGGGTTGGGTCGATAGACGATGCCATCATCCATCGCTGATGGCCCATAGACATCAGGATGCTGAGCCGGCATTGAAATCCTACACCCCGCCCCCGTCACAGCAGCAACCCACTTGTAAAAAACACACACACTGAGGCTTCGTTTACACTAATACTGCTTTAAAATGGCATTTTATTCAATTGAATTGAATTGAATTGAATTTTAGAATGAAAACGATCCACATCCACTCTAGCGTTTCATCTAGTGTTTCTGAACAGCCCCCCCCCTTCCACACTATACCGCTGAAAACACCCATCACGTGACCACAAAACCCCAGAGAGTAGTGCACTTGGGACAGTTTATCAAGGACGTCCCGCTGGATGGCGTCTCACTATAGTTGTTAAACGTGATCTATAATTAATCTCGTCTCTATCTAACGACTCTTCGGCCTTTTGAATCTATCAGGTAACGTGTCTCAGCATCAGTACACTGCTTCAGTCTTTCGCTTCACGCTTGCACTCAGTAATGTTAGTGTAAACCTCACATACTGTCGGTTGGTTCCTGTTGGTTGTGCACCTTTTTTACCAACTGAGTTTGTGGATGCCATTATAACGATACAGATCACTGCCTATTCATGCCAGAGTCCCGCGGAAACAGCGATTAACAGGTGGTCATTTGTGTGTAACTTATCTTTATTTATTTATGATTTGGTTTTGGGTAAAACGAAGACCATGCGGGTCAGGTAGTTGAAACGGTAGGCTACAAACAATGGTCACACTTTATTTTGATGGTCTGTTTGTTGAATTTAAGTTACATCGCAACTAATTCTCATAGATTATAAGTAGACTGTTAGGTTGGGGTTAGGGTTAGTTGACATGTACTTGCAAAGTATCTTATAGTAGGTTAAATGTCTGTTGAATGTCTGTATCACCAGATATTAAGCAGACAGTCTACTAATACTCAAATGGACCATCAAAATAAAGTGTTACCCAAATAATTCATTCGTTATGAATTGATTATTCATAAATAATTAATTCACTGCCGCCTATGACGACGATGCCATAGTCCATGGCGATGTTTCACATTAGACATCCCACAATGCCAAATTGGTCAACATCGCCCAACCTTAGTCAAAACCCAACGTCAGTTTGAGGTCAGACTCCAACGTCAAGATGATTACACAACCTAAAACCAACCAAAGATAAACGTCTACTGATGTTAGACATTGACGTTGTATGGAACTCATATCATGACGTTAAGCTGATGTTGGATTTTGGATTTAAGTTAGTTAATGCTACAGCCTAAAACCAACCAAATGTCAACACCAACTGATGTCGGTATTTGATGTCAGCAAATTGACGATAAATGTTGGTCGTCACAAACGTAACTTCGAACTGTTAAGTTGACTTAATTTTTGTATTTACGCACGTAGTTCATTTACTTAATTTTAAGGACACCGGTTTACTCTGTGTGTTTAAGTAAACTCAACTGCTTTAGGTGCCACGGTGGCACAGTGGGTAGCGCGATCACCTCACAGCAAGGTCGCTGGTTCGAGTCCCGGCTGGGCCATTTGGCATTTCTGTGTGGAGTTTGTATGTTCTCCCTGTGCTCGTGTGGGTTTCCTCCGGGTGCTCCGGTTTCCCCCACAAGTCCAGAGACATGCGGTATAGGGGAATTGAGTAAGCTAAATTGTCCATAGTGTATGTGGGTGAATGAGTGTGTATGGATGCTTCCTAGTGTTGGGTTGTGGCTGGAAGGGCATCCGCTGTGTAAAACATATGCTGGATAAGTTGGCGGTTCATTCCGCTGTGGCAACCCTGGATTAATAAAGCGATAAGCCAAAAAGAAAATGAATGAATGAATGAACTGCTTTAAAAACAATGTATTTCCTCACTTCTTTAAGATAATTAAGATAATTATCATTCCTCTGCAGGGGTGTCAAGAAGGTCGACAATATGGAGAAAAATCCTGCACCGTTTTCCTCAAAGACCTTCAATTGTTTTGGACTGAATGGATGACAAGGCGGTGAGTAAATGATCAGGATTGTTTTTAAGAGAACCAATCCTTAAAGCACACACACCTTACGCTGCCTGATGGTCAAAGGCACACAGAACTGAACTCAAAATACAGGACAAATACTGCGATAACCAGTCATCAATACTGCAAAACTACAAACAAACAAACAAAATCCAAGCATGAACTCAATCACCTCAAACCGTAACAGATCACGTTAGTTTTGGCCCTTAGAAATCAGACTACAGTAAACAAGTTCATCCTGAACCGCTTTAGCCCTTCGCAAATGATCAAAAACCCCTCAAAGCGGGATCGAGCTGAACATGTTCTGTTGATGCCAGCTCTGTATTAACATATTATACATAAACATAGCGGTTTATTTACAAGCGTACAATGGTGGATGAATCGATTGTACATTCAGGTGGAGGGTTTATTGTTAAAGCTCTATGAATGACCGCACACGGCTTCATCTCTCATTCGGCGTGTCTTTTTGAGGGATTATTTTAAGGCACTTGCTGCGTCGTTTATTTAATCCATTGTGTTTTGTATGTCCTCGGAGCAACGTGAACGTAAAGATGCGATTCATTGTCACTATAAAACAGTCTATGTGATGGGATGCATTGATCACAATTATGGATAAAGGCTGTACATCTTTTGCTTAGTAGTGAGGTATATATTTAACACGTTGAGAGGGATGTACTTGTTTGAATACTTGTCTTATTATAATAATAATAATAATAATAATAATAATAATAAATGAACCGTATGGCCTCATTGTTATGACCAGGGTGAGTAAACAACATCAGGAATGAAGGTGTTTTTGCAT
>CAIGQQ010026242.1:776470-787458 GCA_903798035.1 Danio albolineatus | reverse complement strand
AATACGACGGTGGCATCTGGACAGGCTGTTAGAGGCTTGAAGAAGCGCTCAGGGCGGCCCGGCTGATTTGTGTGGTCAATTATAAACCCTGGGAGGCGGCTGATGTGTTCAACAATACTCGTCACCAGAAACAAATGTGTCCAGAGGAAGCATTTGTTCGCTCTGCTCTTTGTTTTGCACTGAAGATTAATGGCTGTAATTACTGGAAGGTGCATTCGGTGTGTGTGTGTGTGTGTGTGTGTGTGTGTGTGTGTGTGTGTTTCACCTGTTTGTTAGAGAGAGTGAAGTCATTATGGATCGTGATGTAAAGCAGTGCAGAGCTGGGTAGATTACTTACAAATTGTAATCAGTTGCTGATTACAAATCACATGACAAAAATTGTTGCTGGTAGATTAATGCGTTACTTTACACATTTAAGGAAATATAATGAGATTATACTTTCAGATTATCTTTAAAAGAACATCATATTGCAATCATGTTTTCACCGTAAAAGTTGTCATTTTATTTTATTTTAATTTATTGCATTTATTTATTTTATTGTTTTATATTCATTTTTTATTTGATTAATTTAATTATTTTTTATTTTTTATTAAATTAATTAATTTTATTTACTTTTTAAAAAATAATTATTTTATTATTTGTTTTATTTTTTGCATTGATTGTATCTTCATATTGAATTATGAAGTTGTTAGTACTAATATTAATTTTCTTTGCGGCTTAGTCCCTTTATAAATAAGGGGTCGCCACAGTGGAATGAACCGCCAACTTATCCAGAATTTAGTAGCTATTATTTAGCTTCTTCAATTCACCTGTACCACATGTGTTTGGACTGTGGGGGAAACCGGAGCACCCGGAGGAAACCCACACTAACACGGGGAGAACATGCAAACTCCACACAGAAATGCCAACTGGCCCAGCCTGGGCTCGAATCAGCGACCTTCTTGCTGTAAGGCGATTATGCTGTTTTTGCCCCATTGAGTTCCATTATAATTACATTTTGATTGCAAAGCCATGGCAGCATATAATCATGCATTATTGATTGTTAATGGTTTTCCCTGTTGGGAAGAGGTCAAATGTTTAATATTTTTACTGATGATCATCAGTTGGCACCACCAAATCAGTCCACAATTACTTTTTATATTGAAAATAAGTCATTGTGTGTGTGTTTTTCACCAAATCAGTGCCATTTTGTAAATGAATTTGGCTATTAAAGAGCTAAAATCCTGTAATTTTTTCATTATAGTACTTTATATTATATTATAGTACTTTATATTATATTATATTATATTATATTACATTAAAATATATTATATTACATTACTTTTTATTTTATTAATCATATATTATATTATATTATATTATATTAATCTGATGCATTTTTACAGCAGTTTAATTTAGTGGATGTTTTCATCACAAACATAACAAAAGGGTAGTCAACTTACCCAGAGTAGTGATGGGAAGTTTGGATCATTTTACTGACTCGGATCTTTGAGTCTCGTTCATCGAGACGAACGAATCTTTTTGAGTCATTTCGTTCAATTTGCCAAAAATATTATTAAAATGTTAGGAGTTGCATTATATTCTCTACAGAGAATTTGGTTCCATTTACTAATTTCTACACCCAATTATGCTGTAGTGTTCAGTCAAGTAAGAAAGACTCAAACCCGAGGACTCGAGAAATGATCCAATCAAATCCTTTTCCGGCTCTAAATACATATGATTGGCTTCAGTCTTTCACCTGATGAATGGCTCAAAAGACTTGAAAAATGAACGAATATGACCGAGTCTTATTGAAGATTCGTTCAAAATGAACAAATCATTCAAGAACGACCCATCACTAACCCAGAGTGTAAAAAAAAATCAAAGCATTTCCTCAAAATGTGTGTCATTCGTCACCAAAAATCATTCAGCTAGCTGAGAAACTGAGACAGTAGTGGGCAAATTAAGACTCAAAATCAGCTCAGAGTGGATGAAAACATCCCCAACAGCATATAAGGCAGGGGTGTCCAAACTTTTTGCAAAGAGGGCCAAATTTGATAAAGTGAAGATGCCCGGGGGCCAATAGTTCCTTCTGACATTTTTTTCACCACAAAAGTTACATGAAAATACACACTGTTATAAAAGTATTTTCATTGTCACAATTACCTTTATCTTTCAAATGGCAATATAACCAAATATAAGCCACTCAGACATGAACAACAATAAACACACAATTATGCCTTTCTTTCATATCTGGAGAGTCAGATACAATTGAACAAACTGTATAGAATACCTTACATATCTATGAGTTTGATGTCTATCTTTGCCTCATGAACATTTCAAACAGGAGTTATAAGTAATGCAAAGTGGTCTGTTATCATTAAAGTTTAAAACAAGTAAATTTTCCTCTTGTCTTCTACAAGATCTTTCAGGAAGGCAAAGTTTGCATAACAACTACAGGAAGATTATACCTTATAATTCCCACAACTGGGAAAATCACTTGCCACCACAAGAAATAATCACCTATGTAAACATAATAAACTATGAGTAATATCTACAGTTATTTAAGAGTTTAATGAATTGTGTTTGCTTTAGTGCATTGCATTAGTTTGCTTTAGGCTTTACTGTTACATAACTCTTCATTTGCACACCAATATTGTCCTGTGGAAAACTGTCCATGACCTCTTTCAAAGCTGGGAAGTGCGCGGTGCAGGGCTCTGTTAGGGACAAGTGTAGGGCGGCAAATCAATGCCAAAATTAATCGAGCGCAGCGGTGATGTTTACGCGCGAGGAGAAAATGAATCGCGCCTAAGCGCAAGGAACTAAGATTACAGGCCAAAGCGCGAGGAAACTACAGCTCGCGCGCGCACTGAACTGACCCACCGCGAGGAAACGGGCCTCGCGCGCACACATCATCATCATCTGTGCGCGCGTGATCAGTTCTCTCCGCTCGCGCGAAATTTTTCCGATTTTTGTCAGTCTTGGGGCGGGCCTTGGTTTACTTGTTATCTCTAACGCGGTTACTCTCCCTTGGTTTATTTATTCTAACAGAGCTAGCGAGCCATAAATAACACATTATGAGATGGAATCTGCGGGCCGTATGAAATCTGACTGCGGGCCGTGATTGGCCCGCGGGCCGGACTTTGGACATGCCTGATATAAGGGGTTAATCAAACTTAAAAACTGAAAACATCTCAATCTCTATATCCTGAGCATATCTAAATAGAGAATACACTCAAAACCAAACATTAGATTTCATTAGTCAAGTTTCGTTACGTATACATTCGTAACACCTTGAATACGGATGCAGAAAATGCACGTTAATAACCTTTATTAGGATTTTCAAGACATCCAATCTACAAAACATGCATATTTAATGTCACGCAAATGACATTTCTCAGCCGTCGAAAGCAAGATGATTTTTCACAGCGAGCACAAAAGGTGAAGTGTTGTTTCTGAATATTTGATAAGAGCTCTGCAAACCTGATGTTGCGTTCATAGATTCAGCATAATAAAAAACACACACACCGTCTAATTAATTCTGGGTCACAGACTAACGACATCTACTCGTCTCTGAAATCTTCAAGTTTTGCTGAGTAACAGAGAACAACAGCAGAACAAACAACAAGCCCCTGCCTGCCCCTTATTGAATTTCAAAAATCCATTCTATTACATAACAAACAAGGAGACGGACGACTATTTTTAGCAGAAAGGTGTAGAAACGATGACTAAAATATAAAGTTTTCCTACCCCTGCTGCAAATCCCAGACTGCCATCCAAAATCCGCTTCTGTCAGGAGAAAAAGAGCAAAAAGGAGTTAAATATTGCACCATCATAATAAATTGCATTCAATGAATATTTGATTAACGCAATAGCCTAATGTAATTATTATGAATATCATTATTGTCATTTTAAAACCATTGTGTGACACTTGTTATAATGATTACGTTATGGAAATTGGCAGTGCGGTTATTCTAATCTGCTTTGGAAAGATTTTTCTCTGTTTGTGATTGAGAATGTTGATAAAGATTTTTCCTTACTATGGGAAAATGTTTTGTTTGTTTTTTAAATTATAAAACAGAAGCTTCACACAAAAAGAAAATATATTTTATTAATCTTCTTATCTTATTAACAATATTTTATATACATAAATGTTAATTTTCAAACCAAAAAACATTTTTTTTGCTTACTGAAATGCAGTATTATTTTCAAACTATTTCTAACTGGCTTGTAAAAAAGGCTTTGAAAACTAGTGAAATGTGTAAATTGTATAATATTTTTCTTTAATGTGTGATGTATATACCCCTCCTATCCTTCTATTTGTCTTTGCTTTTTTGTTTTGGTTTTTTTTTTTCATGTTTTCTATTGCCGAGTTCTCTTTTCAAAATGTTTTTCTTTTTGTCTTTCCATTTTCTTTATAATGTACGGTGATTGTATAATGTTACTTCTCGCATAATAAAAAAAACAAAACAAAAAAAAATTATAATGGAAATTGGCAAAAAAACTTTTAATTCCTAAAGGTACAGTAAATGATCGTCTTCAGAAACATGTTTTGTTGTGCTGGTTGAAAGTCTCTTTACAATCCATTAGTGATGACCAAAGTAACTCATCTAAAGGTGTTTATATGAGGCGTCACGATGGCGCAGTGGGTAGCACGATCGCCTCACAGCAAGAAGGGCGCTGGGTCAGTTGGCATTTCTGTGTGGAGTTTGCATGTTCTCCATGTGTTTGTGTGGGTTTCCTCCACAAGTCCAAAGACATGTGGTATAGTTGAATTGGATAAGCTAAATTGGCCGTAGTGTATGAGTGTGAATGAGTGTGTATGGGTGTTTTCCAGAGATGGGTTGCAGCCGGAAGGGCATCCGCTGGGTAAAACATATGCTGGATAAGTTGATGGTTCATTCCGCTGTGGCGACCCCTGATTAATAAAGGGACTAAGCCGAAAAGAAAATGCATGAACGAATATTAAAACATTAAAATTAATATTATTTTTATTTTGTTTTATAGCTTTAAAATGAAACTAATAACAAAAAAAAATAAATCAATACCACCCATATACAATACCAAATCTTTTTCTAAATATCTTCTTCTGAGTTCCACAAGAGAAATGATTAAATTTGAGTGAACGATCTCCTTTCTCAGAGTCTCTTGCGTGATATTAATATGCAGTAGCGCAGCTGTGGAGATCAGGATCTGCTCACCTGTCTGCTGGAGAAGATGAACACCAGAGCAGCTCCAGCTGCAGTCAGTGCCCAGGTGAGCAGAGTCCCCAGCAGGGCCTGAACCAGAGGACTGAGGCCTGGAAACATGCTGTCTGTGGAGAAAATCAGGACACACTGCATTCAATACACACAGTGAGAGAGACGTACGTGTGTGTGTGCAGATCCTGTTTATCCAGGGTGTCTGCAAATACAGGACAATGAAACACCACTGCTTATACTTATTATAGCATTTATTTACACAATCAAAAAAGAAGATGTTTGCTGTTTGTTCAAGCTACTTATATAAAATAAACTGAAACAACACAATTCTTGATTTTCTGGAGACTTTTTCCAGTTAAATTTGTAAAAACTAATAGGTTAACTTAATTCCTTCAAGTTGTCCCAACACAAATCGATTGTGTGGCAGACAGCGCAGCTACACAGTGAAAATATCCATAAATAGACAATTTTCTGTATTTTCTGATTCGATTTTATTATTATTATTATTATTTATTTATCCTTTTTATTGCATTGTGGGATCTTGATCTTTTCTCCAACAACTTTTGATGTTCACAAGTTTGAAAAATTGATTTTATTTACATTTTTTTAATAGTTTGATGTGATATATTTTCCTCGCTTAATGTCTCGCCAGTACATTTTCAATTATTTTACAAACCTAACTCTCTATATATTATTTATTATACAATATATTGTTTCAAACTTCTAACATTGTAATAGTCACTTTATTAAACCTCAGAACTGAATTTTCAACATTACAAGTCAAAAAAGCAGACATCAAAATCCATATCCATAATGCAACTCACAGCTGTAAATAAATAGTAAATACCTGTAAATCACGAAACATGCTATTAATATAATTATAGGCTCGTTTAATGACAGGCTCCTCATATTTATAATTACTGTAATGTTATAATATCTGCTATATGTATATTAAATGTGTCAGTTTTGAGTGCAACATCTGTCATAATGCATGAATCATCTAATAAACATATTAACTAGCACATCATTTGCTTTAAATCGAAACAAAGCGTATTAATTAATGTAATAAGGGTTAATAAACTTAAACTAAATACACAAAGTACTGAAGTACGACAGACTGACAGGCTCATGGAAACTTTATCTACTAAAGATTATCGTGCTTTAACATTTCAGCGCTACGTAACAGAAACTGAACGCATCGATACGTGATTTGTCGTTTGCTTTCATTCATTTATTTATATTTTACCACAGAATACGGTAATTTATATTATTAGTGACTTGTACTTACTGTTTACAGGCACCGACTGAAGCACTTCCTGCTTCCCAGTGTACACGTGTCTGTGTTTCGGCGCAATCCCCGCCCTTCTCGGGCTCCTATTAGCTGATTCGATTTTTAAAAAGGACACGTCAGCTACTCTTCAACAGGTTTTATCGCATATTTTGCATATGATTTACATGTTAAACTAATGCTTGCTATAACTAAATACTGCTGTGTCCTCAAGTATTAATAAAACATTTAATAAAACAACACGGAGAATGGAGAAAATCTCAAAAATCAAGAGCAGAAAACATGCTCTTCTGTAGACGGATGAATCAATCAATAAATAAATAAGCAAGCACTAAAGACATTTGATCACTACAAAGTCATTATTTTGACAAATAATTATTGTATTTTTATAACTTGATAAGGTGAAATAAATAATTAAAACGTGATAGAAAAGTGTAGAAAAGTGTAGATAGAGAAGTGTAGAAAAAGGATGCATTTGTTTAATAAATAAGCACTGAAAGGATCATATTTTTAAAAATTATTTTAAGAAATACACTTTAATTAATTGAAAATTAAATAAAAACCAGCAATAAATAAATAAAACCTGACAACCTAAATAAATAAATTAATTAATACCTGCAATACCTGATAACATAACTAAATAAGTAAGTAAATTATTGATGAATAAATAAATAAATAAATGCCTTATAACCTTAATACATTAATTAATACCTGCAATACCTGATAACATAAATAAATAAATAAATAAATAAATAATAAATAAATAAATGGCAGATAACCTAAATAAAATAATTAATACCTGCAATACACCTAATAACCTGAATAAATGAATAAATAAATTAATTAATTAATACCTGCAATACCTGATAACATAAATAAATAAATAAATGCCAGATAACCTGAATAAATAAATTAATTAATACCTGCAATACCTGATAACATAAATAAATAAATAAATAAATAAACTGATAACCTGAATAGATTAATTATTACCTGCAATACCTAAAAACAAAAATTACTAAATAAATAAAAATAAATAAATAAATAAAAGCCTGCTAACCTGAATAAAGGAACTAACTAATTAACACCTGCAATACCAGATAACATGAATAAATAAATAAATACCTGACAAGCTGAACAAATAAAAAAATGAATAAATAAAATGCCTGATAACCTGAATGAATAAAAAATAATTAAATAACTAAATAAATAAATAAATACTATTTGGTATGCTGACATATGCCGGATAATGAATTAGTTACTGAATTAAAAGTAATTCTCTGATACTTTCATTTTACTTTATATTCAAGCATCTACACAAATACACACTCATATTTTTTTTGTATTTCTCCAATCAGCATTCTCCCATCTCCCATTGCTTTGTCTGTTTATTTATGTCGTGTGTATTCTTTAATTAGTTGACTTACATTTGCATTTCTCCGTTGCTATCTGTAATCTCTGTTCTCATTCATTTGATCTCACTTCTCTGATAAAGCCAGCTCTCTTTGAACAGCATCAGTCATCCCTGTTTAATGCTGCATGAAAATGGTTTTATCGGTGGCTCAGTGGTTAGCACCATCGCCTCTCAGCAAGAAGGTCGCTGGTTTGAGTCTCGACTGTGCCAGCTGGTATTTCTGTGTGGAGTTTGCATGTTCTCTCCGTGTTGATGTGGCACATCGCCGTCGTTTCGCTGTTACTAAACCTTTTTGTTTTGGACATACAGAAAGCGACTTGCATCCATCTGCCGCAAAAATTATTATTATAAGCGTTCAGAAGCTGTTTTTGGAGGAGACAAGCAGACATTATCACTGTGCCTGCCCTGGCTGAGTCCTGCTAGTCAGCAAGGTACAGTACGTGATACACACACACACACAAATGAACGTTTTGCAAACTAGTTTGTTGTACCGGTGACGGTTCACTTCCGCTATTTGGTACGATTGCATTCATACCAGAAGAGAACGGGACCAGAGTTCGCGTGAGTGCTAGTGTGAACGCACCCTAAATGACACTTCAAGATGAATATAAGTATCTTGAAAAATATCTAGTCAAATATTATGTGCTAAATCCTGTACACAGCAGATCTCACAACTCGACCTGCAACTAGAGGGATACTACTGTAAAAGATCTGGATGTCATATTAGACAGCAATTTAACTCTTGAAAGCCATATATCCCATATCACAAAAACTGCATTCTTTCATCTGAGAAATACTGCTAAGCTACGAAGTATGCTATCCCTCTCAGATGCAGAAAGGCTAGTTCATGCTTTTATGACCTCTAGGTTGGATTACTGTAATGTTCTGCTCACTGGTTGCCCAGCCTCCTCTATTAACAAACTTCAGCTAGTACAAAATGCAGCCGCCAGAGTTCTTACCAGGTCTAGAAAATATGATCATATCACCCCAATGTTATCCTCTTTACACTGGCTGCCTGTTAAGTTTCGTATTGAGTTTAAAATATTACTTCTTACCTATAAAGCATTAAATAATCTAGCTCCTGTTTATCTAACCAACCTTCTGTCTCGCTACAATCCAACCCGCTCTCTAAGATCTCAAAACTCAGGGCTTCTAGTAGTACCTAGAACAGCAAAGTCAAGTAAAGGGGGTCGAGCCTTCTCATTTATGGCTCCTAAACTCTGGAATAGCCTTCCTGATAATGTCCGAGGCTCAGACTCACTCTCACAGTTCAACACTAGATTAAAGACCTATCTCTTTAGTAAAGCACACACTCAATACGTCACTTAGCGGTATAATGCATGAATGTGCTCCACGCATCTCCTTTATATACACTATGAACAGCAGCTACGCTAATTATTCTCTATCTCCACCTGGGGATACTCATCCCGAGGCCCCCAGAGACTATGCAGTGCCACGGATGCGATCCAAAACCCGTGACGAGACGATTCCAAGGTTCCATAATCCTGGACCAGGCTGTATCCTGAGCAGCTGCTTGGTGCTTGGCGGAGTAGCAAGCATGAGACTGATTCCTGTGACCCTCCAAGGACAGACGAGCCTCGAGTTCTCCAGCCTCCGGCGCCTAGACTGCAGCTAGAGCTGCGCACCGATGGATTACTCTTCAGTGTTTGGACTCTAAGTAGTGAATATTAAACAACTCTGAACTGAACTCCTACACTAATAACTGGACTGACACATTCAATTTACTATAATCTTCTATGTGAGGCTGCTTTGACACAATCTACATTGTAAAAGCGCTATACAAATAAAGGTGAATTGAATTGAAAATTTAACTGTCATTATGGCAAAGATAAATGAAGAAATGAGTTATTAAAACTATTTGATTGACATTCATAGAAACAAAAAAAACCATGCAAGTCAAAGGCTGTTTTTACTCCTACAGTATATTTTCCTTTGTGTTTAACAGTAGAAAGAAACTCAAGTCGAGTGGAGGATGAGGAAATGGCAGAAATTATATTTTTTTGGGGTGAACTTTCCCTTTAAACACGTTTAAATGAAAGGTTCTTGACTTCTTTCCCATGCTTTTAGACATTACAGCATGGTGTTGGTTATTCCAGCATGTTCCTAGTTAACATGTACAACAAAACTCCAGCCCAGAACAGTGAAACCAAATGCTGGCCATGTAGATTTATTGGCTAGGACTGGATACCTGTCTTGAGCTACACAAAAACTCACTGGAGGCTCTATAAAACACTTCTAGCTATGCTCAGCCTGCATGCAAAGCCTTGTTTTCAAAGTTTACAGAAACATGCCAAAGGAAAAAGTTCCCAGTGAATGACTTCGTGGAACTAGAAACTCCAAAACAATATTGCATAAGAGTCAAGATGGTCACTGGTTCGAGTCCGGTCGGGTCAGTTGGTGTTTCAGTTTGCATGTTCTCCCCGTGTTGGTGTGGGTTTCCTCCGGTTTCCCCTACAGTAGAAACACATGCGCTATAGGGGAATTGATGAACACTACTTGGCCGTAGTGTATGAGTGTGCTCAAGCAGAGAGGAGCATCTGCTGCGTAAACGTAAGCTGGAATAGTTGGCGGTTCATTCCGCTGCGGCGACCTCTGATAAATCAGAGACTAAGCCAAACGAAAATGAATGAATAAATGAATGAATATAGAGAAATAAGTCTGTAAAATAATAGAAAATATACTGGCAGTTTATTACAGGGTTTTTGTAGCGTGATATACAACACTACATCACTTTAAACTATTAAAAAATGTCAATAAAAAGAACTTTTCAAGATTAAAAGCTGTTGAAAGAAAGATCGAGGTCCAATAATGCAAGAAATAAATGGGGGAAAATAAAAACTGCTCGTTTCCGGATGCTCTTTAGAGTGTAATTGAATGACAGTAATAATTACTCTGTAAGGCTCTGCTCTGCGGGTGTCTGTTTTCCAGCATCTCTGGGGAAGAACACACTGAGACTGATCTGCGGTATTTCAACAATGCGTGTCCGAGGAGAAACAGCATAAAGATCATCATCATTTATTACTCTCAGTCTTTCATCTGGACCGTTTCCACCCACCGAGGCCTTGTGTGTGTGTGTGTGTGTGTG
>CAIGQQ010026242.1:763391-776460 GCA_903798035.1 Danio albolineatus | reverse complement strand
CCTTCTGACAGGAGTGTTTAGTTATGAAAACAAAAGTATTGTAACAGATGGCACCCTGGAAACCTCATAACAGCGGATTGGAACGAGCCGGCGTAGCTTATCGGCGGATGACTTAACACACACACACTCACACACTTGGATATATAAGATCTCACTAGGAGGGTCCAACACCCAGTAGGTTTCAGCTTTGGAGTCTAAATCTTTCAACAAACATCCTACCAGCCCCTAAAAGCGCATTTTTGTGTGTGTTGAAGACCAACCGGGGAGGTTCCTGAAACATTCAAGCGCCAGGTGTGGATGCACTTCTTCTTGCAAGCTTAAGAATGGAAACAGAACCTTTGGGAGTGTTTCTGGACAACGCGTCGGTTCTGGATGTGGATCGTGGAATGATTAACAACGTTTACATCCAGCACCACTTTGATGCTTTTAGCGTCACCGTTGCTGTTCTGTATTTAGCAGTGTGTATTGTGGGATTGGCTGGAAATTCGCTGGTCATCGTGGCGATTTTGAAACTGGATAAAATGTCTTCGGCGACCACTGTGTATATATTCAATCTGGCATTGGCTGATGGACTGTTCATGGTCGGGCTGCCGTTCATCGCTATGCAGAACTTCCAAGACCAATGGATTTTCGGAGGCGCTGTTTGCAAGCTGGTCATGATTCTGGATGGCATCAATCAATTCACAAGTGTTTTCTGCTTGACGGTGATGAGCGTGGATCGATATATGGCGCTGGTGGATCCGTTACGCTTTGCACGTTGGCGGACGCCAAAAAGAGCTAAGATTATCGCCGCATTGATGTGGTTCATCTCATTATTTCCAGTTCTTCCAATGGCAATTCACTTTTCTGCAGATTACGGTTTGTGCACCGTCGACCCTCATGTTGCGTCTGACTCTTGGTGGTTGGCCTTTCTCAGCTATACGTTTATATTAGGCTTCGCTCTACCGTTCACGATAATGATCGTGTTTTACACAGCGCTCGTCGTGACTTTAAGAAACGCCAGGCAAACTTCAGCGTCTCTGGAGAGTCACCACTTGGAGAAACAAGTCACCAAAATGGTAGTGGCGGTGGTTTTGGTGTTTGGCGTCTGCTGGTTGCCGTTTTACGTCTTCAACTTCTGCTCGCTGCACCAAATGGACCTGGTTCTGGATTTCACACGTGGCTTTGAGTTTGTGGTGTTGCTGTCGTACTCATGGAGCTGCGCCAATCCTATATTATACGCATGTTTTTCGGAAACATTTCGGAGGCATTTCTGTGTCCTCCTGTGCCTGCATAAAAGCTCCCCGACGCCCTGCGAAAGAGACACTGAAGGCTACGTTCTGCACGACACCAACGCACAAGGAGTTAGCGTGCTAGCATAACGCATTTCGGTTTAAATATGTGAATGGAGCATCAGTCTTATGTCGAACGAATGTTGGGATCCTCAATTCCTTCATGTCCTCCCAAAACAAATCGATTAGGTTCAATTAGTTCAAACAAACAAATTTGAGTGGATTGAACATAAAACAATTGAGCAGTCTCAATTTCTCAAGAATAGTGATGTTTCAGCTCATTTTAAATAAGTAGAGCAGCAGAAATTGTTTTTTGTTTAGTGTATATTTTCGGCAATATCCAATATATGAAAATACTAGATATTTTAGAATGAAAATGAAAGTGTTAACTCACTGTAAAACTCAACAGTCAACTTTATTAAATGAAACAAGTGTAGTTAACTCAAAATTTACTGAAAGTTATTTCTACTCATTTGAAAAGAGTTTTGAAGTGTTGAAGGTAATGAGTTCATTAAATACCTCATTACTTTAACTTTTTAATAAAGTAAGTTCACAGTACTCATATAGATTAGTTTAACTCAAATGGTTTGTAGCCATCGGTTTCCTCAAACGGTTTGAGTTGTCTTAACTTATTGTGTTTTACAGTACTCAGTTGGTTTGAGTTCTCTTCATTTATTGGGTTTTACTGTGCTCAAATTGCTTTGTTTACTCAAATGGATTAAGTTCACAGTACTCATTAGGATTAGTTTTTACTTAAAAGGTTTGAGTTACTTTAACTTTTTCGGTTTTACATTGTATGAATGACTCCATAGTAAAGTTTATGCACTCAAAAGAAATGCCTTTTTGATCAAACTAGTTATTTAAAATGAGCTCAAACAACACATTTCTTGAGTTTTTTGTGACAGCTTAATTGCTTCTTGTTCAATCCACTTAAATTTGTACAAATTTGTAATTTAACTTAATTGCTTTGTGTTGTTCCAACACAAATCAATTGTGTGGAACCCAGAATTCTTTTTTACAGTGTACAATTTTTTACTACTGCATACTGTACAATGTAAAAAGTGATTAGTTACCTTACTTTAAAAGCAACACGTTTTCTTTACTTTAAAAAGTGAGTAAATTTGTTGCACACTCAAAAAAATACTTTTGTTGCTTGTTCAAACTACTTATTTAAAATGAGTTGAATCATCAAAATTGACTTCAATTCAATTAAGCTTTTCGTTTAAAACAATTAAGTTGTCCCATGTTCAATTCACTCAAATTTTGTAAAAATGATAATATGTTAACTTAATTGATTTATGTTGGGACAGCAGGAAGGAATTGTGTGGAACCCAGCATTTTTTACAGTGTAACTTGCAACAGTTGACTGAACCTAATTTGTATAAGTATGCACATAATTCATTTATGTAATCATTTTTTAGGCAATGGCTTTATTAACTTCACGTCAACTAATCACTTTAAAAGCTTTGGGATTACTCACTTTCTTAAGTAAGGCAAAATAATCACTTTTTTACAGTGTACTATAGAATTTACTACAGTAAACTGTACTGTACTGCAATATAATACACCCTATTGTAGAAAACTAGTTACTATAGTTCTTGTTTATATTATACTTCTATATTTATATTACTATAGTGATTGTGTTACCATAGCAATTATAGAATCACCGCAACAGATTAATTACTAAAGCTGTTGTGTTACTATAGCAACTGTAAAAATCACCACAAAAGATTAATTACTATATTTGTGTTACCA
This sequence comes from Danio albolineatus, assembly GCA_903798035.1. Taxonomy (NCBI): domain Eukaryota; kingdom Metazoa; phylum Chordata; class Actinopteri; order Cypriniformes; family Danionidae; genus Danio; species Danio albolineatus. Next base: position 773,434 of record CAIGQQ010026242.1, on the reverse strand, counting down.
TAGCGACTATAGAATCCCCACGACAGATTAAATACTATAGTTGGTGTGTTACCGTAGCAACAATAGTTGCTGCAACAGAATAATTGCTCCAGTTATTGTATTACCTTAGCAACTATAGAATCACCACAAAAGACTAATTACTATAGTCCTTGTGTTACCATAGCAAGAATAGAATCACTGCACAGATTAATTACTATAGTTGTTGTGTTACCGTAGCAACAATGGTCACTGCAACAGATTAATTGCTACAGTTGTTGTATTAACATAGCAACTATAGAATCGCTACAACAGATTAATTACTATAGTCCTTGTGTTACCATAGCAACAATAGAATCGCTGCAACAGATTAATTACTATAGTTGTTGTGTTCCCATAGCAACAATAGAACTGCTGCAACAGATTAATTACTATAGTTGTTGTGTTCCCATAGCAACAATAGAACTGCTGCAACAGATTAATTACTATAGTCCTTATGTTACCATAGCAACAATAGAATCGCTGCAACAGATTAATTACTCTAGTTGTCGTGTTACCATAGCAACAATAGAATCACCACAACCAATTAATTACTATAGTTATTGTGTTACCATAGCAACTATAGAATCAAAACAGATAAATTACTTTACTTGTGTTACCATAGCAACTGTAAAATAGCCACAACCGATTAATTACCATAGTTGTTGTTTCCATAGCAACTACAGAATCACCACAAAAGAATTACTATAGTTTGTGTTACCATAGCAACAGTAGAATCACCACAACAGATTATTTCAAGTAGTTCACTACAGTATGGTGTTCAAAAGCACTGTAGTATTTACAATAAATTACTTTAGTATTATGTGTACATATATATATATATATATATATATATAATAATATATATATATTAAAAGGCGTCAAAATTATTGATTTTTTTTAAGCCAAAGATCATCTTCCATGAAGATATTATGTAAATGTCCTAAATTGTTTATTATTGAAATTATTTCTTTTAAACAACTTTAAAGGGGATTTTTTTCAAGTTTGCAGATATTCAAATAGTTGCATCTCAGCCAAATATTTCCCCATCCCAACAAACCATATGTCACAGTAAAGCTTATTTATTCAGCTTTCAGATAACGCATCTCAATTTACAAACACAATAATGACACTCACGACCGGTTTTATGCTCTAGTCTCACATATTTCTGAAGAGTTTTGTGTTGCAATGCACTCCCTAACATATATAAACATGCAATGCTTCCTTCCTGCGCCACTACGAAGTACAGGCCTGTGAGGTTTTGCTTCAGTGCAAATAAAAAATGCATGAGCAGACGGAGGCTTGGTGTAAGTGGCGAATCCATATCTCACACTCTACTCCACGAAGTTGGTTTCCACGCTAAAGCAAGGGTCCTTGTTGTAAGGATGATTATGCAATTCTGCCCTCCTGTCAGACGAACTGCGGACTTGAGGATGATGTCACGGTTGTCATGGCATCCGGTTTGAACCAAATATTTGAGGATTTTTGGAGTGTGTGTGACTGTTGCCAAATGACAGATGAATAAGGAATGTGGTTTTGTGAATTTGTTTGAAAAGGTTGATGCATTAGATGTTAATAATGGCCACGGGTTTAAATCAGCATGTGTTTTTCATTAGTCTAATGACAAATTTTGTATACAGCTATGGAAAACATGTAGAGAGACTCCTTCAGAATTCTTAGCTTCTTCTGATTTATGACTTGTTGTGGATCTAATAATGAAGTTAAATGGAAACTTGCTTTATTTTTATTTCATGGCAAAATAAAAGCTCTAAATGATCATGTTTTATATTACATTTGGAATAAAATTTCATCAGTAGTTTATAGAATAAATCAACTCAAACGCATCACTCCAAACCATACTCTTATTTGTTTCATATGTATTGTATATGGATCAAATTGTTGGACTGAATAGCATTATAGTGGGTATGTTCAGTATATCAGGGTAAATAATGTATGATATTTTTGCATTGGAAATCATATAAAATAGGACTCATTTTAATCTAAAAGTTGTGTTACACTTGGTTGTTTTGATGCTAATAACCCTTTTTGTGTTTAATGCATATGTTTAATACAAACATTAATAAATAACACAAAGCAATTTAAATACATCACCATTAATGATCTATACAGGGTAGTCTTTCTAAGTTTTTTGTTTATTTTTGTATTTTTCTACCATTTTTTGTAAATATATTGTTTCTAAAAGTTGTTTTGTTCTGTTTTTTTTCTGTTTTGTGTGTGTCGTTTTGCATTTTGTTTTTTGTTTTTTAGCTTTTCGTTTTGTTTTTTCCAGTTTCGCGTTTTTTTTGTTGCTTTTTTGCATTTTGTTTTGTTTAGATTTTTAGCGTTTCGTTTTGTTTCATTTTTTCGTGTTTAGTTTTGTGTTTTTTGCCTTTAGTTTCATTAAATTTTTTGTGTTTATTTTTGTTTTGTTTAAGTTTGTGTTTAGTTTTTTTGCATGTTGTTTGCTTTGTGTGTTTTGTTTAATTTTTTGTATTTAGTTCTTTTTGCATTTTTTTTCTTTTAGTTGTGTTTGTTTTGTTTTTTTGCATTTTGTTTCATTTTGTTGTTTTTTGCATTTTGTTTGGTCTTGTTTTTTTTAGTTTTGTTTTGTTTTTTGCATTTTGTTTTGTTTATTTTTTGCATTTTGTTTTATTTAGTATTTCTGCGTTTGTTTCATTTAGTGTTTTTGCATTTGTTTTGGTTTTTGCGTTGTGTCTTATTTTGTTTTAGTGTTTGTTGGTTTTCGTTTTTGTGTGTTTTTTGTTTTGCATTTTGTTTAGTTTTTGGGGGTTTTCTTTTGTGTTACGTTTTTTTGTTTCGAGTTTTTGTTTTGTTTTGTTATTGTTTTTTTTCTTTTTTGTTTTGTTTAGTTTAAGTTTTGTTTGTGTGCTTATTTTTGTTTTGCTTTTTGTGCTTGCTTGTTTTTGTTTTGTTCTGTTTTATATTTGTTTTGTATTTGTTTTGTATTTGTTTTGTATTTGTTTTGTTTTGTTTTGTTTTGTGAAACCTATATGCCAAAAAAACTGAACATATGCTTCAGATAAAATCTCAAATTATCAGAAATGAGTAAAAACAAACAAACAAATAAATAAATTCAGTGTTTCAGGTTTAAGTGCATCAAAGAAATGTCAATATTTTATACTCATGCTATTTTTAAACCAATATTTTTCTGCATGTATAGAATATCTATAATCATCCCCCAGAAATATACTACTTTATACATTTGTAAATTATCATTGATGATAAACAAATAAAAAGCACAGCTAATGACAAAGTGTGTCAGTCTCTTTCTTCAATAAAGCATTATTCAAATATGTATGAATTGCAGAGCACGTCCTACCAGAGGGCCTTTCTGTGTGGAGGTTGTCAAAAGTTTTCAGATTAAAGAGGCATTTTGAGCAGCTTCTGTTTTAAAATGCATAAACGTATAACCTCTTGGATGTTGCAGAGGAAAACAAATCTATCATCTGCATGAAGTTTGACTTGAGCTGGTTATTATTATCCTGACAGAGCTGAAGGCTTGAGAGAAAATGCCCACAGCAGGTCTTTGCTCACATCTGGCCCACATTTGAAACAAATGTGCTCGTTTTGAAGCAGTTTTATAGGCAGCCAAGGTGCAATACAAGCCCATAACATACCTTTCTATATTCCCTGCATGCATGTCTACAGGAAAGCCTGGTAGCATGATACTTTAACTTTTTTTTTATCAGCTAAACATGAGCATGCACTGTAAAAAATAGCCATAAAATTCCAGTTTTCTTGCTCTTTTTTCCTTCTGAATTGCATTATGTGACCTTGATCTGTTTTCCAACAACTTTTAACCTTGAAAAAATGGAAAATGTGGCTTTTATTAACATTTTCAATAGTTTAAAGTGATGTATTGTCTGGGTTTGGTGTTATATGTCACACTACAAACACCTTGTAATAAACTGTACAGTATATTTTGCTAATTTACAGACTTATTTCCTAACATATTATTTCTTAAACACAATATAATTTACTAAAATGTTAATTTAAGTCACTTTATTAAATTGTAAAGTTGAATTTTCAATATCAAAAGTGGACAAAGCAGAGCTCGACATCCCATAATGCAATTCACAACCATAAATTAACCCCAAAATAATTAATAAAATACAGAAACTACTCATTAACAGATATTTTTTACAGTGTGCATGCATGCACTGTAAAACAAATCCTGTTTGCCTTAAATCTTTAAGCAGAATTGAATTACCCATTCAACCACTGAGCCCATTGAACTTATATATATGTATTATGTTAAACTGACTTAAAACAGCTTATAAAATTAAGTTAGAACATGATTAACTTAGTTTAATAAGTTATAATGAGTTAAAAACATATGCCGTCATGACTAATCGTTCATATCACTCTATACAGTGTGTGTACGAGTTTAAATGCACAGAGAAAAATGACTAAACAAAAAAAAAGAGACAGGATTAGATCATGCTTCATTCCCATGTACAAATATAGAAAATAGAGTATCCTGTGGCTCGGTGATGAATATGATTGTCAAATATTCATACCTCTGACATAAAACAGATGCAAACTGAGCTTACAAACATTTTCCAAAATATGATTTAGATACAAAATTAGAAGGATCGCAGCAGATCTCACGCACAGTATGTACCGAAACCATCTTAAAGAGCATCTCTCAGGAGGTTATCAGATCACGTGCCTCATTATTCATTCATTCATTTTCCTTCAGTTTAGTCCTTTATGTATCAGGGGGTCACCACAGCGGAATGAACCGCCAACTACTCCAGCATATGTTTTATGCAGCGAATGCTCTTTTAGGCACAACCCAGTACTGGGAAACACCCATACACACTCATTCTCACACACACTCATAAACTATGGCCGATTGAGCTCATCCTATTCACTCATATCATCCCTCATTATTCTGAGTAAAAGTCCAGCATCTACATCCTATGATGAGTGAGCAAAAGGACAATATAATGTGGTTACTTTAGCATAAGGGTCTCAGTTTACCTGAATTTCAGCCTAAATAGTTCAGCACGTTATTGTTTTAATTTGCATATTTTAATCACAAAATAGGAGTTTATTTAGTATGATTGTGATTTTTTCTTAATTGTCTTAAATTTAATATGTATGTAGAATACTGTATAAATCAACCCTGGCTCATTATGGATATGTACCCGTATAAACATTTCTGGAGATCTCGAAGTAGCACTGTGATTGTGAAGAGTCAGTGGTTGAGGTTTATTTCTGCAGAAATGCCTCAGCATTATAGCCCAGCCTTGTGCTGTGTTCCCTCTGAGGAGCTTCTGAAATCTACACGCTTACAACGGAGGATTCAGAGCACCGTTTGTTAAATGAAGGAGCAGAAAAGACTATTGATGTATGCAGGGGCGGACTGGCCATAGGGAGCAGCGGGACATTTCCCAGTGGCATGACGGTGAATCTGGCCTGCTATCCAACAAGTATATATAAGTGTGATTAAAACGGTCGCCTCATTGTTTTCTCCAGCTTGTAAATGATGTATTTAATTGTGTTTTGTAACTTGTAACCGCTTGTAGTGTCTCTGGTTAACGTGTATTCTCATATTGCGTCTAAAAGCACGTTGTAAACGCGATGCGTGCTGCTTTGTTTACAAATTAAAATGCGTTTGTGAGCTCGTGTTCCTCTGCTGTTTGTCGTTGCTATGGCTACATCAGCTCTCCTACACACGTGCGTTGGTCCGGTTTCATAATGGTTCAGCTTTTGCCGCTGTGTGCATTAATACTGAATGTGTGTCGCTGTTTTTACTTCTGGTTAAGAATAGAGTGATATGCTGGGAGACCGGGGGGTTAGTTTCAGGGGTGAGGTGTCTGAAATACGGGCGACTCCCAGGAAAAATGAGTGTTGGCAGATATGCTCACGCACACACTCTGACTACTTCAATATTGATAAGCCATGGTGGGCATTCTCTCGCGCTGAATGATGTCAACCAATCGCAACAGACTGGGTCATCGGTCCAATCAGCGCAGTTTAGCATCGCGCTAAGGAGGGGTTTGGAACAAATGAAGCACTGAACGATTCATATAGGAGTCGCTGGGATAATGAGGTAAAAATAAATGCAGATTATAAGACAATGAAAGTGTTTTTTGACCATGCATGCAGATCAGCCTGCTGTTGGAGACCCCCAAAACCAAAATATGGCCCTTTTTAAATGTATAATAGGGGCTCTTTAAAGGTTAAAATACTTAAAATATAAATATTGACATGTGGTTTATTTACAAAACAACAAAACTAAAATATCTATAGAGAAAGAGTATGTTTTGAGCGTCAGTGCTTGGGCCCCATTCATGAAATTGCTTAGAGCCCGTTTATATAAAATGTGACACTAAAATCCTGGTCCTTGTTTGTTTTTCTGCTCTTATTGCATTTCATTTGCCATCAATCTATGTGAACGTTGTCTAAACACTACATCTGAGAATTTTTAAACCACAAAACTGTCCTCCAGTTCATCTGTCACTTTCATACCACTGATGACCCACGCTTTCCTTCAACCTTTGGCTTTGAGCCTTAAAAAACACCCTTTAAAACTTCTCTAATCATCTATCATCAGTGTTATCACAGTGTCTATGAACTGACGCAGGCCTTTAATTGGAGCCTTGGGAGTCACATGTCAAGCTTGCTTTATAATGTATAGTTTTGTCACATATCAGGAATATAATGAATAGGTTAGTTAGTCTCCCGAGACACTGATTCATGAGCATATGGGCTTTATTATGATCACAACAGGGGCTTAAAGGATAAGAAGAGGATTCAGATGTTTAATTTGGCAATCGCCTCATTTCATTATCACTGAATGGTGTTTGAAATTGGTTATTTTTTAGGCAAACAGACGTTGGGATTGACTTTTTCCCTGTAGTGAGATTTATCTAATTCTAAAATAAATGTAGGGCGGGGCTTGATTTTGTTTGTTGTTCATTGATTGGTTGGTTGTGGTTTAATTTTGGAGGGAATTTTAGGAGTGTACAGACATTATGATAAGCACTTCAGTATTGTAAAATGAAGAATTTCACATTATTTCATAAATACTTTATATATTCATTATAATAACCACTGAAATATCAGAAATTAAAGAATTTCCTGTTTTTATTTCATAATGTACAAATTCATTATAATAACCACTGAAATTTCAGAAATTAAAGAATTTCCTATTTTTATTTAATAAATAATGTAAAAATTAATTATAACCACTGAAATATCAGAATATAAAGAATTTCCTATTTTTATTTCATAAATAATATATAAATTCATTATGATAACCATTGTCATATTAGAAAAACGAAAATTTTCCCATTTTAATTCCATAAATAATTTATAAATACATTATAACCACTGAAATATCAGAAATTGAAGAATTTCGAATTTTATTATTTCATAAATATTTCATAAATACATCATAATAACCACTGAAATACTGCAAAATTAGGAATTTCCTATTTTTATTTCATAAATAGTATATAAATTCATTATAATAACCACTGAAATATTGAAAAACGAAGAATTTCCCATTTTAATTTCATAAATAATATATAAATAAATTATTATAACCACTGAAATATCAGAAATTGAAGAATTTCCAATTTTACTTCATAAATCATTTCTAAATACATTATAATAACCACTGAAATACTGCAAAATGAGGAATTTTCTATTTTTATTTTATAAATAAATTACAATAACAACTGCAATATTGCAAATTTTTTGTTTAATTTGCATTTTTTATTTCATGGTGAAATAGTAAAAACTGTTCATCAGGTGTATTTGTAATTAGATCTTATTTAGTTTTGTATTAAGTAAAATGTATAAATAGACTAATAGAATATTATAGAAATATTGCTATAATTTATGTATTAGTATCAGTAGACTGTCTGCTTAATATGTGGTAATACAGACATTCAACAGACATTTAACGGACTATAAGAAACTTTGCATGTCAACTTACACTAAACCTAACAGTCTACTAATATAATGAGAATTAGTTGCAATGTAACTGAAGTTCAACAAACGGACCATCAAAATAAAGTGTGACCTTTTTTTCTTTCACATATAGTTGTCAAATTTACAAAATTGTCTAATGTTTTATTTTATTTTATTGAATATATTATTATTATTATTATTATTACTGTTATTATTATTATTATTATTATTATTACTACTACTACTTTTACTATTATTACTACTATTAATACTACAACATAAATGATTTTATTTCTCTGACATTTTATTTAATGGCTTTTAAAATGATCTTTTTTTCTAACCTTTTCTGTTGGAGAAAACTTACATAAAAAAACATAATGAAAGGATAATAAAAATATGTAAAATAAAATAAAAAATATAAAATACAATACAAAAAAAATGTATATATATATTTGACAGTATTAGGACTGAATTGCATTCAAACTGGACTAGTTAATTTTTTCCACTGTAGTTGAGGTCAAGAAAATAATAATGATATTGTCATAAAATTATTTAAGAGTACTAACATTTTCGTGATATATTTATAATGGCTGTTTAATGTAATGTTAACCCATAAAGCCAAGTAAAATATTAAAGCTAAGTAAGATTATTTCTTTATATCAAGCTGTCATCATAAAAAACATTTAAAATATCATAAATTACCGAAATGTTAAATTATGAACTTTATTTATTTGTTTTTTGACAATAAAGTGGCTTTCTGATGAGGTTTCAATCAATCATTAATATGCATCTAAATACAAACAAAATCTTAAATGTAAAAAAGGAGTATAATAAACATATAAAGCACTATTTTTTTTACTTCAAGCACTTAAAACTATGGATTTTTATGGTCTTGAAGGAGAGTGTGGCAGTAATTTGTGCCATTATATTAAATACAGAAACGTCTTACATAATTATATGGAGTTTTTGTAAAGATAAAAGTTTAAAATGTGAGAAAAGTGTTCAAAATAAATGATGAGGTTTCCAAGACTTATTGCAGCCTCATAAGAAAAAGGGAAGAATTGAAATGATGCTGTTCATTCGCAGCGGAGGCAAAAATGGCCTGAAGAAACACAGAAATGCTTTGCCTTTTCATTACTAATGCACAATGCCCTGTGTTTTTATAGCAAACACCGTCCTATCAAAGCTACGAGGATATTTCTCATGTCAGCCTTAATACAATAGCTTTCCTTTGACTATTGTTTTCTTTTCCCTCTTGAATGTGAGTGTAATTTAAAACAGGATTTCTGAAAACACTGCAGATATAAACCTTTAAAGCATGCTAATATCTGAAGTTCAGATTTAATACCATTGTCTTTATTACATTGCCACAGTTATAGTTTAATAAATACAGTTTTTGAACCCTACTATAGTAAATATTATACTGTATTCTACTGTATTATACTGTATAGAACTCTTTGTTATTGAATGCTACAACATACTCTAATATTAACTGCAGTGATAAACTTTAATTAATACTATAGTATATGTTAGTTTTTACTACATTAAACTGCAGTGTATTGTCGCATAATATACTCTATAGATGTAGAAAACCACAGTATTGGGTCATTTGTTTGTTACTATAGTTGTTGTGTTACCATAGCAACTATAGAATCACCACAACAAATTAATAACTATAGTTATTGTGTTACCGTAGCAACTACAGAATCACTTCAACAAAACAATTACTATTGTTGTTGTGTTACCATAGCAACTATAGAATCACCACAACAGATCAATTACTATAGTTGAGTTACTATAGCAACTATAGAATCACCACAACAGATCAATTACTATAGTTGTTGTGTTACCGTAACAACTATGGAATCACTACAACAGATTAATTAATATAGTTGCTACCCTGGAAACTATACAATCGCCCCAACAGATCAAAAACTATATTTATTGTTACCATAGCAACAATAGAATCACCACAACAGATTAATTACTTTGGTTGTGTTACCATAGCAACTGTACAGTCACCCCATCAGGTTAATTACTATAGTGGCTCTGTTACCATAGGAACTATAGAATTGCCA
>CAIGQQ010026242.1:735015-762063 GCA_903798035.1 Danio albolineatus | reverse complement strand
GGAAGGGCATTCACTGTGTAAAGATATGCTGGATAAGTTGGTGGTTCTTTCTGCTGTGGCGGCCCCTGATGAATAAAGGATCTAAGCTGAATGAATGAATGAATGAATGAATATCTGTTGTATTGTTGTTTGCTTGCTCCTGTATCTTTAAGAAACGCCCCCCTGTGAATGCAAATTGGTCTAGTGTTGACGTAGTCATCTGTTTGACCAGTCAGTCAAGGTCAGCTTCAGCACTTAGTGGATTTGGAACCGATTCAAAAGTGAAATAGATTTGAACTCATGCACTCGCCTGTGAGCAAACATGGTAGTACGCACACTTCAGCAGACTGCAGGGATTGTCTAGATCAACATCTTCGGTTTATGCTGCATGACGGGTAACTGTCACATAGCAAACAATCCCAGATATGAGCATCCACACAGACTTGAGATAGGCTGCATTACAGTCCAATTTTTTTTAAGCCCTTGCTAACTTCCCTCCATCTCGTTCCCTCAGATGTGCGTCATTGATTACGTTACGCAAGTGTCCATACTGGTGGAACATCTGAATGGGTTCATATGGAACGCCCTAAACCCTTGAGCACTTGGGAACTACACTGTTGAGGCGTCACAATCAGATTGCGTTTTGGGACGTACAGGTGCTGGAGTGGACATATGAATCCCTCATTCACCTGATGAAGTAGAAGAGACTACACAATAGAGTAGGGAATTCCTCTGAGGGAACGAGGGAAGGGAAGTTTGTGAGTGAGTGTCTAAGAGTGAACTGGAACACAGCTTTAACTGTGCATAGTAAAAGTACAATGGTGGAATAAGCCCTGACTTCTGAATAAAGAGTCAAATCACTAATCGGTAAAGCCATTATATCGCTGCTGATGTATGCATTGGTGCATTAAGGAAGTATTTTCCCTATTTACACTGTTAACAATTTCCTGTATGATCTGCAGTAACTCACTGTAAATCAATTACAGCAAAAATACTGTGTTTACATTTACGGTATCATTTATAATAAGTAAAATATACAGTAATTTTCCCCTTGCATAATTGAGTCAGTAAAATACAGCTCATATTACAGTTAAATATGGTGTCATGTCCAAAAATTGTTAACAGTGTACAATTTTAGGGATTTCAAGAGTTCACACTTAGCTGATGATTGATTATAAAGCTTGTTTGGCATGCTGTCCCGGGAGAGAGCCCTGAGCTCATAAGATCCTCGAGCCCAGGGCTCCCTCCCGTTCGCAAGGCGAGAGGAGAGTTTGAGCTCAGGTAGATCTCGAGAACTCCCCCGCGAGTAGCTAATGAACAGATAGTGATCGCTATGAAAAGATAACTACTAACTAGGAGCATGTCTATGGTGCTGATTTGTATTAGTCCATTAACTTAAGTTGCATGTTTTTGGACGGTGGGAGGAAACCGGAGAACCCGGGGGAAACCCACGTGAGCACGGGGAGAACGTGCAAACTCCACACAGAAACATCAGCTGGCTTGGTAAGGACTAGAACCAGTGATGTTCTTGCTGTGAGGCAACAGTGCTAACCACTGGGCCACCGTGCCACCCATCTAGGAAGGAGGAGGAGTAGGGGTGGAAGGGGGTATTCTTCAAAACGAAGATGGCTGTGATATGGAACTTAGGGTATATATAGTGGCTTAGGACTCATCTGATTGGTAATCATAAATTGGATAATGCAGGACCAGCTGGGAGCAATCATCTGCACATGATCCTCTCAAAATTAGTTTATAAATAAACTTCACTTAGTAAAGTATTGTATAAAACATTATACTTTTCTGTCATCTGTGAATCACAAATTAAGGTATTTTGAAGAATGCTGGTTGAAGGCACCCGAGGACGATGACTCAATTGCAGAACAAAATGGGTTTTATTTATAATAAAATAAAATAAAAGGCAAAATAAACAACCCCAAGGGGGAAAACATTAATAAAAAGGCAAAAAACAAACTTGACTGGGCTTACAGGAAAAAGCAGGGCTGGACACATGACAGGGGTATTAACGACAACGAACTGGCACAGGCCAGCAGACATGAGGAGAATATAAAGCAGAAATAATTGACAAACAAACAGGTGAACGTGATAGACTAATAATGGGTTAACAAGGAGGGTGGGGTTAGACGATAGAGCACATGACAACACAAGCCATGTGCTCACATAAAGACTAGAACACGCAGCCAATGAGAGAACTCTTTAACTGCGTGCTCGCATGACGACATGAAAGCACGCGGTGTATGTAAACACACACCACTTGCTAAACACAACAACAGAGGACTGAACGCAAGACACAAGCACTCGATAAAAGGAAAACATCTTACCGTGCTCTCACACACGCAGCGTGCATGCTACATCCCAGCGCCAACCGAAACCAACTAGAATTAGACGCTGGGAATGAAGACGCTGGGACTAGACAGAGCTAGTGTCCGGACTCTGCCACCAAAACAAGAATTAACAAGACAGGAGTGGCAGAACCAAGACACCGTTGACTTTTGTAGTAGGGAAGATAATTACTATGGAAGTCAATGGGTGCCATCAGCATTCTTCAAAATATCTCATATTGTGTTTAACAGAAGAAAAGGAAACGCTAATAGGTTGAGTCAAGCCAACCAGAGGCGAACCCCAGCATTATGAACTTTGATTTAAGGCAAAGAAATGTATGATAAACTGACAAGAATACAACTTTTGATGGTGAACTTAAAGAGGGAAAGATCTAAAATCTTAGGATGCATTGCCAATCATGCAAATGAAAAACTATGGTCCCACTTTATATGAAGTGGCCTTAACTATTATTTACTTACACAGAAATTAATAATTCGTTACAATGTACATATTGTGTAAATGCATGTTTTTACATTGTACTTAAGTTTGATTAAATACCTTTATGTAATTACATCTGTAATTAATTTCTGTATGTACATTTATAAATACACTGTTTTGACCACCCTTACACCTTAACCCACCCTTAAACCTACACATACCACCAAACTTGTCCTTAACCCTACCCCTATCCCAACTCAAGAGCACCACAAGTGTATTCAAATGCATTATGAACACAGTAAGTACATTGTATTTATTTTTTTGATGCAAGTACATAGTAGTTAAGGACACTTAATATAAAGTGGGACCAAAACTATTCATCCGAAGCCATTGGTAGTATTTATTCACCTTGTTCTCCGCATATGAGCAGGTGCAGCCATTTGAATCTTTTTGGCTTGAGACTTCGGGTCTCATTCATTTGCATTAATTTTTAGACGTTAAAAACAGCTCGTTTATTATATTATTCTGCTTTGTCTGTATAGTCATGCAAACACTTGTTTGTAGAGCGAGTAGTTTGACCGTTTCCTGCCGTTTATTATTCCTAGTCATTTCTCCCATAGGCAGCTGAATGGGAAGTTCTAAAACAACAATCGCTAAATCGAGCGCACTTCAGCATTGAAGAATAAGGTCAATAGAAGCAACATATTTCAAGATTAAACACATCTATATATAAATATTTAATTTGCAATTCAATTTAAACCATTTACAGTGATTCATGAGACAAGCTAAATATCTCATTTGGTTCATTTCTGACCACTGACTGGTGCAATTTTTCTGTGTAGCATCATGGGTAATGTAGTTTTTCTGCACAAAAATGTAAACAAGATTGGTTTACTCACTCACTCACTGTCTTTTGGCTTATTTCCTGCTTTATCAGGGGTTTCCACAGTGGAATGAACCGTTAATTACTGCGTATTAGCATTTTTTTTTACACTGCCAATGCGGTTCCATCTGCAATCCACAAAAAGCCTATTAACCCGATTAACAACCTCAGAGATCACAACAATCAATCTTTTTCAGCGATAAAGTTTATCCATAGTGTATTTTCCCCACACTGTTCTGAAATAACAGCTGAAATTGGGTGTTTTTTACACAGAACAACCCATTTAGTTCCCCAAAGAACCCTTCATGACTGTCTAAAGAAGCATGTTACTATTATGTGAAGAACATGTGAATCCTCTAAAGCATCTTATTCCACTATAATGACTTCAGGTGGAATTTAAAGGTTTGATGTAAATGTTAAAAGTTCATCATGGAGGCACTGATGCCAAAAAAGAAGCTTTATTTTAAGAGTCTATGGAGAAAATGAATGGAGTTTTTACTGCGCTCTCTCCGAAGCTCTGGTTGCCATAGAAGCAGTGTGTGCTTAAGGGTTGCACATGGTCATTGGTTGGTCCGGCCTGAATTATGAGCTTGATTTGAAGCTATGCGAGTACAACAAACAACCTTCATGGGTTAAGCTCATGTCAGAATTTGTAGGTGATTTTAAATATTTTAAAGAAGCCACTGTGACGCCCTACCCCTATGCTGGATAAGTTGGCGGTTCATTCCGCTGTGGTGACCCCAGATTGCTAAAGGGAAAAGAAATGAATGAATGAATGAATGAATGATTGAATTAATGAATGATTGATTGATTGATTGATTGATCGAATTATTGATTGATTGAATGAATGATTGAATGAATAAATGAATGAATGATTAATTGAATTAATGGATTGATTGAATGATTGAATGAATGGATTGATTGATTGAATGAATGAATGATTGAATGAATAATTGAATGAATGATTGAATTAATGAATTATTGAATGAATGAATGAATGAATGAGTTATTGAATGAATGAATGATTGATTGATTAATTGAATGAATAATTGATCGAATGAATGAATGATTGATTAAATGACTGAATGAATTAATGATTGACTGAATGATTTAATGAATGAATGATTGAATGCTTTAATGAATGAATTAATGAATAAATGATTGATTGATTGAATGAATGAATGATTTAATGAATGATTGAATGAATAAATGATTGATTGATTGATTGAATGGATGTATGAATGAATGAATGATTGATTGAATGATTGATTGAATGAATAAATGAATGATTGATTGATTGAATGATTGAATGAATGATTGACTGAATGAATGAATGATTGAGTGAATGATTGAATGAATGAGTGATTAAATAAATGAATGATTGAATGATTTAATGAATGAATGAATGATTGAATGAATGAATAAATGATTGATTGAATGAAGGAATGAATGATTTAATGAATGATTGAATGAATAAATGATTGATTGATTGAATGGATGAATGAATGAATGAACGAACGAACGAACGAATGAACGAACGAACGAACGAACAAAGCAGGGGTGCCAAACTGGTACTGTTCCTGGAGTGCCGCAGCCCTGCTCAGTTTAGTTCCAACTGTGCCCCAATACCTGTAGGTTTCAAACAAGCCTGAATGACTCAATTATTTTAACCAGGTGTGTTTGATCAGAATTGGAACTAAACTGCGCAGAGCTGCGGCCCTCCAGAAACCGAGTTTGACACTTGTGTTTTAAATATATAGTTCACCCCAAAACGAAACTGCCCTCACTATTTATTATTTACAAGTGTTTTTAAAACTTTATGAGTATCTTTATTTTGTCGAACACGAAAAAAGATATTTAGAAGAAAGCTGAAAGCCGGAAATCATCTATAGAAACAAATACAATGGAAGTCAATGGTTGTCTTTCCTTTTAAAATTTAAAGAGCCCATATTGTGGATTTTTGAAAATGACCTTGCATGCAGTGTGTACCACAGCTCTAAGTGAAATGTCCAGCTAAGGCTTAAATCTGAAAGTGCAAAGTGTTTAAAACGATTGATTCATATATTAAAGAGTCGACTCGTTGTTTAAATGAATCGTTATTAGAACGAGTCTTTAGCCGTTTCGGCTTGACGAAACATCAACGCGAAACATAAGCCCCGCCCACTAGTTGCGCGCAAAGACCCCGAGAAAATTGAACTCCCTGGCCCCGCCCACAGGCAGGAAAAGAAAAGAAAAAGAAAAAGTGGATGACAACAAGCACTGTATCAAGTAAAAAAACAAAAAAACAAGCACTGTATCGCAATAAGTGTTGTAGCATAACCAGCGGGACAGCAGTGACGTGTGATCTGAGTTTGATGGCAGTATAAAGATTTAGAGAGAAGTTATTGACAGCTTTTGTAGTATTGGTTTTCACGTTTTGCTCTTTGTAGACGGTCCCTAAGGATCGGTCTCTATGCCGCCTGCACACAGAGTTTAATATAATGCGTCCAGCGCGTAGGCAAAGCTAATTTTTAGGAAAATAAGGTTGTAGGTGATTGTATACATTGCGACGGTTGAAAAGAGGTGCTATTTGTGTAGGAACAATGTTTCGGTCATGAGTTATTGATCCGGAAAACACGAATCTGCGAATCTGTTGCTAACTTTACTGAACTTATCGGCATTCCGGTTAAATCATGTCCCGTAGACGCTGTGCTCTGAAGTGCGAGGGAAAAGCTGCGTTATTTTCCCTACCTGGAAACCTCTTTTCCCTACCTGGAGTGGTTGAGGTTTATTTTTGGTAAAATTCCTGAGAATTATAGCCCCAATATGGTGCTGTGTTCACGTCATCTCTCTGAAGAGAGCTACACAAATCTACCAGCTTACGACGCGGGATTTGTTGCACGGTTGTTGTTAAAGGATGGATCAACACCCAGTTTATTTGGACCAGCGTGTTCTTCCAGTCGTGTTCACTGTAACAAGGTAAATATGGATGTAGTTGTCTGTATTGTGTTTGCTCCGTGCAGCATGTAGCGGTAGCCATTTAGCTTACTGCCGAATGTAACTATTGGTTGGCTTACAATAGTCCATGAAGTGTTAATTATTTCTGAATGTTTGTTGTTATGATGAAGAATACAGCAATACGCTGTTGTGCAACTGCAGTGATGTTTTTCAATATGTTCTGGCATTGGGCTGCTGTCACGTAAAGGACGTGACGTGGTGACGTGTTGTGGTAGCGTCACAAAGGAGGTGCTTGGGGGAAAAGACTCGCTCAGACGATTCATATGGGAGTCGGTGGGAAAATGAGGTAAAAATAAATAGATATTATAAGACATCGAAAGTGTTTTTTAATCTTGCATACATATCATCCTGTTGTTTGGGACTTAAAAAAGTGAAATTTAACCGTTCTCAACCCAACATATGGGCTCTTTGATATGTTTGTAGTTCAAAAGAAGAATGAAACTCAAACAGGTTTGTAACAAGTGAATGGTGAGTAATTGATGACATTTCAGTTTTGGGTGTCCTTTTAAGTAGCCTATTTGAGATTTTACATAACCCCATTCAAGGACTCACACAAAATAGATGGTCATGAAAGTGAATAGACTTTCCTTGAAAGGGATTTTGGTACCAATTAAAAGAAATGGCAGATTTGAGGGTTCATGTAGCCAGCAGATGGTTGGATATCCTAACAAAAACCATGTTCCAGGTTTTTCCTCACAGCTCGTTTTCATTTAAAGTGTAAACTTGAGTTCAACAAGAAGTCGTGTTTCCATAGCATCGCTTTTATTCCACATGAACGTGATTCCACATGAATTCACATGCGTTTATTTTAATCTAATCTAATTTTAAACGTTGTTATGGATTCACATAAATAATTATTCTGACCCCTGACATACTCCCGTGTGCTTATCAAGACCACACAGCAAAAACAACTGAATATAGCCTTTCACGTCCTGTAGATTAATGCATGTCGTTCGCTATAAATGAGGGAGGGCGGAAAGCGCGCGCTCGATCGGCTGATCAGTAGCTCCATCTGCACGCAGCGCGGGAAGCTGCAGTCTGATATTACCTCAGTGATATTATCCCGCTCCAACTGAAAACACCAAAGGAATTCGAATGTCGCGTTCCAAATATTCGTTTCCGTGACTTCAAACAAAGCTTTTTGAAGTTTGGAATGCGGCGTTCGATTTTTTTGAACATCTTCCGGAGAACTAACGGTCATTTGTTATCTGAGGAGAACTGCCGGTGTCCTGACGCACAGACGGACGCGCGCGCGCGGGCTTATCAGGAGGTGTCAAATAATACTGTCGTGTATTCTTACTCGGATTTCGCAGTCGCTTGCACACATTTGAGGTAATATTATGGTGGTCGATGGAAGTATGTGAAGCTGTCATATTCCAGGAATGGATCTCCAGAGGTGTCCCATAACTACAGGTAAAACACTGAAGTGAAAGAGCCACCAATGCTCGTCTTTCACGACATTTTAATTCACGTGTCAGCATCTTATTTGTGATTATTTTAACTTTTTCATGCATAAACTAACAGTGACTGCATGTATTTATATGTATTTGATTATTAATAGCATGTTTAGGTATTAAATAGTTGGCAGATAATGTCTAAAAAGATGCGTTTCTCAAATATGCTTAAGATTTGTTTGTATAAAATAATTATAATTGCTATAATAGGCTTATTAATCATATATAATACTAATAATATAATACTAAGCAGTCACAGATCATTTAGACATGTTGGTTATAAGGTGGAAATCCTAAAGTACAGCTATTGTGGAATAATTTACAGCTATATTTGAGTAAAATGTAAATTTTTTGTTGGTGTTTTATTCTGTAAACTACTCAGGACATTTCGTTTTGTTAAATTAATGTTGTCATTTAGAGATTTTTAATTAATTTATTGCATTAAATAGCAAAAGGTGCCATGTTCTTAGACGTCTATTTAATTTCAGACACCACTATACCATCGTCCTAACTTCAGAATAGTTTATAAATTAATATTAGCAGGAATAACCCTGATTTTTTGTTTCAAATCACAGCAAATGAACACATTTAATTCTATTTAATTATTATTAATTTAATTTATTATATATATTGTTTTACAATACCTGTACTTTAAGATTTCCAGCTTGTAAACGACATGTCCAAATTGATGATTAAAGTTATTAGTATCACATATTAATGATTATCATAGCAACAATCCTGACCAACTCTCATGTTACATAAAACATGCTCTAAAATGACATGTTCTCAGACCTGCGCAGAATAAAACATTAATATCTGCTCAAATCCTTCCAGATAAATCCAGGGAATTCAGAGAATCAAGCAATTGTGCTGAGAATTGACTCTTTATTTTCTTCCACAGCTGAATATACTGTTCACATAGCAAGAAATGTGTGATATTGACTGTTTAATTGCTTATGAAAATACATTCTAAGCAGACTGATCCATCATTCAAGTGTAAACTCAAGCGTGTGATTTAATCTCAGCTGGGCTTCGGTGCTGATGTCCTTTCTCAGTTTAAGATGCTGTGAGAGTGTGTGGGATGTGGACCCGATTTGGATGGATCTGTTTAATCTGAGCGGCAGAAACAACGCGGCAGTACTTCACTTTTAAATTAATTCATTCATCTGTAGCTGCAGCGATATGAAGCTTGCATCATCTGTTAGATGGTCTCTGCGAGATCAAATATGCCTGCTGTTTGCTCTATGAAGATCAATTAAACCAATATTTGCTAGGGCAAAAGTCAATGAGCTGTAGAAACCAGACAGACAAGGTAAAGTCCTTGTTTATCCAAAGTTGCGGATCAGACCTGTAAGCAATATTGGATATCTAGCAGCGTGTGACCTTATTGCGGGGCAAGTAAAACATATGTCACTGGATCCATAATCAGTTTTGATGTTTACTTTTAGTTACCTAATGCATTCTGAGTGAACCGCTTTCCATTTTCACTTGGCCACATGAGTATAAAGTCAGAATTATTTTATGTTTCTTTTTCCAATATTTTCCACATGATGTTGAACAGATTCAGGAATTTTTCGCAGTATTTCCTATAATATTTTTTCTTCTGGAGAAAGTCTTATTTGTTTTATTTCGGCTAGAATAAAAGCAGTTCTTAATTTATTTAAAGCCATTTTAAGATCAATATTATTAGCAATATTAATTTTGGATTGTCTCCAGAACAAACCACTGTTATACAATGACTTGCCTAATTACCCTAGCATTACCCTAATTAACCAAGTTAAGCCTTTGAATGTGACTTTAAGCTGAATATTAGTCAAATATCTAGTCTAATATTATGTGCTGTCATCATAGTGATTAATAAGACAATTTATTAGAGTAATCAAAACCATTACATTTAGAAACGTGTTGAAAAAACTGCTCTTCATTAAATTAAATTGACTTCATTTTTTTGCAGTGTACATGCAGTTGATGTCTGCAAAATTGTTGAAAATTTATATGGGTTTAATTTAAACAAACAAATTAAATTTATCATCATTCAACTTTGTGTAAATTTAGCACAAATAAATTGTTTACAATCACTCAACTTAGAAATATTCAGTAAATCCCATTTTCACTTGGCCACATGAGTATAAAGTCAGAATTATTTTATATTTCTTGTTCCAATATTTCCCAAATTATGTTAAACCGATTCAGGAGTTTCTCACAGTATTTCCTCTAATATTTTTTCTTCTGGATAAAGTCTTATTTGTTTTATTTCAGCTAGAATAAAAGCAGTTCTTAATTTATTTAAAGATATTTTAAGGTCAATATTATTAGCAATATTTGTTTTGGATTGTCTGCAGAACCACTGTTATACAATGACTTGCTTAATTACCCTAATTAACCAAGTTAAGCCTTTAAATGTCACTTTAAGCTGAATACTAGTCAAATATCTAGTCTAATATTATGTGCTGTCATCATAGTGAAGATAAAAGACAAGTTATTAGAGTTATCAAAACCATTATGTTTAGAAACGTGTTGAAAAAAAACTGCTCTTCATTAAATTAAATTTATTTCAACTGCATGTACAGTGCAAAAAAATGACGTCTGCAAAATTGTGTTAAACAATTTATATGGGTTTAATTTAAACAAATTAAATTTATCAACGTTCAACTTTGTTTGTTTAAATTTAGCACAAATAAATTGTTTACAATCACTTAACTTAAAAATATTCAGTAAATCCCATTTTCACTTGGCCACATGAGTATAAAGTCAGAATTATTTTATATGTCTTTTCCCCGAATGATGGTGAACAGATTCAGGAGTTTCTCTCAGTATTTCCTCTAATATTTTTTCTTCTGGATAAAGTCTTATTTGTTTTATTTCAGCTAGAATAAAAGCAGTTCTTAATTTATTCAAAGCCATTTTAAGGTCAACATTATTAGAAATATTAGTGTTGGATTGTCTACAGAACAAACCACTGTTATACAATGACTTGCTTAATTACCCTAACTTTACCCTAATTACCCTAGTGAAGCCTTTAAATGTCACTTTAAGCTGAATACTAGTCAAATATCTATTGTAATATTATGTGCTGTCATCATAGTGAAGATATAAGACAAGTTATTAGAGTTATCAAAACCATTATGTTTAGAAACGTGTTGAAAAAAAAAACTGCTCTTCATTAAATTAAATTGATTTCAACTGCATGTACAGTGCAAAAAAATGACGTCTGCAAAATTGTTGTAAACAATTTATATGGGCTTAATTTAAACAAATTAAATTAATCAACGTTCAACTTAGTTTAAATTTAGCACAAATAAATTGTTTACAATCACTTAACTTAAAAATATTCAGTAAATCCAAGAAATCGTCTTTGAATCATTGTTTTCAGTGTATAGATGTTTCATTCATTCATTCATTTTCTTTTCGGCTTAGTCCCTTTATTAATCCGGGGTCGCCACAGCAGATTGAACCGCCAACTTATCCAGCATTTGTTTTACGCAGCGGATGCCCTTCCAGCCACAACCCATCTCTGGGAAACACATCCATACATTCTCATTAACACACATACACTATGGACAATTTAGCTTAATTTAGCAGAAATGCCAACTGGCCTAGCCGGGGATCGAACCAGCGACCTTCTTGCTGTGAGGCGAACGTGCTACTCACTACGCCACCGTGGCGCCCGTGTATAGATGTTTTATTAGTGTAAATCCAGTCTGCTCATCTTTGATGATATGCAAATATAACTCTGATGATGATAATAATGCCAGAAAACATGAAAAATTTCAGCTCAGACAACAAATATTATTTAATTTTTATAGTTGCCCAAGCCAAGTATTTCATTCGATGATTAATTTGTGCATGTGTAGTTTTGAAAAATGGTATTTTTTTATTATTTTATTCAGATTTGTATGCACTGTTCTAAACTAGTGATTGAATATATAGTGTTACAATGGCAATAAATATTAACCATTTTATTATTAATAATAATAATAATAATAATAATAATAATGGCGCCACGGTGGCGTAGTGAGTAGCACGTTCGCCTCACAGCAAGAAGGTCGCTGGTTCGATCCCCGGCTGGGCCAGTTGGCATTTCTGTGTGGAGTTTGCATGTTCTCCCCGTGGTTGCGTGGGTTTCCTCCGGGTGCTCCGGTTTCCCCCACAGTCCAAACATATGTGGTACAGATGAATTAGAAAGGCTAAATTGTCTGTAGTGTATGAGTGTGAATGAGTGTGTATGGATGTTTCCCAGAGATGGGTTGCGGCTGGAAGGGCATTCGCTGCGTAAAACATATGCTGGATAAGTTGGCGGTTCATTCCGCTGTGGCGGCCCCAGATTAATAAAGGGACTAAGCCGACAAGAAAAAGAATGAATGACCTCTGATGATGATAATACCAGAAAACATGAAAAATAAAATAAGTATTTCGTTTTCAGCTCAGACAACAAATATTTCATTTTCATAGTTGCTCAAACCAAGTATTTTATTCGATGATTAATTTGTGCATGTGGTTTTGAAAACTTTTATTTTTTTATTGTTTATTTAGATTTGTATGCATTGTTCTAAACTAGTGATCAAATATATATTGTTACAATGGCAATAAATATTAACCATTATAATAATAATAATAATAATAATAATAATAACAACAATAACAATAACAACAACAACAACAATAATAGTAATAATAATAATAATAATAATAATAATAAAATGGTCAAAATCTGGGATGTAAACTTAGAATTTTCAAAGAGAATCCCTCAACACCAAACAAACCCCTCAAAATTCTGAAATGTACACTCCCAAGTTAACAAAAGTGAGAATAACTGATCTATTACAAGCCTTAAACGTTTTTAAATTATGCATTAGCCATTAAATAACATCAGTACTGCACGTTATACACAAGTTAAATGGCTTAATTAATTAATGAATTATGGCTTAATTTTGATGACATTTTAATTAATCGTTTTAAGGTTACGTCTGTGCTGTTATACAGCTACTCAAATGGTTTGGTATTGGTGTTCTACCATTATTATTAACCATACTAACCAATTATAAATCCCAAAACAATTGCAGAAGAGTGTATTCTGCTTTGCAGAATAAGGTAAATACTCCCACTTAGTTAATTTTTTATTTGATTTGAGAAGCAAAGAGGCATACCTGTCACGATCACCAGCGATCTAACAGCCAGAGATCGCTGGTAAACACACACACACACACTCACATGAACTACAAATCAGCCATGTTCTTGGACTACATATTCAGTCATGCAACACTCACACACACCTGCTTCAAGTCTCTAGTGATTGCAAACACACACCCTCACAGACTGATTACCTGGACTATTTAAACAGCACAAACACACACAGTGATTGCAATCACTGAAGACTTGGAGCAGGTGTGTGTGAGTGTTGCATGACTGAATATGTAGTCCACGAACATGGCTGATTTGTAGTTCATGTGAATGTGTGTGTGTGTGTGTGTGTGTGTGTGTGTGTTTACCAGCGATCTCTGGCTGTTAGATCGCTGGTGATTGTGACAATATCTATCAAGAGTATGAGTTTGGTTGTTAACTCAAATCCTCTTGTGTTTATAATTCCACACAGGTTTCACATTAAACTGCAGACCGTGCTCTCTTCACAAGTCTTTTCCTGGTGAATAAACACCGCCACAATGGACACATGGACGTTTATGCCCAATTCCAGCCTGTCTCTCCCCGACCGCCTGGTCAACGACAGTTTTTTCCCCGGGAACGAGTCTGACTTTGGTCTGGAGTTTTACCCTCACAATAACACTCACCCTGGCTTTGACCACACTGGTTCGGTGGTCATCACATTTGTGTACTTTGTAGTCTGCGCAGTGGGACTATGTGGGAACGCGCTGGTGATTTACGTCATCCTACGCTACGCCAAAATGAAGACAGTCACAAATATCTACATCTTAAACCTGGCGGTGGCGGACGTACTGTGCATGCTGAGTTTACCGTTCATTGCCATTCAGCTCTCGCTGCTCCATTGGCCTTTTGGAGCTGCAATCTGCCGCGTCGTCCTAACCGTGGATTCAATGAACCAATTCACCAGTATCTTCTTTTTGACGGTCATGAGCTTTGATCGATACCTTGCCGTAGTGCATCCCATCAAATCCACCAAATGGCGAAAGCCACGCATGGCCAAAACCATTAGTTTAGGCATGTGGAGTGTATCTCTACTGGTCAACCTACCGATTATGATCTACAGCGGGGTGAATGCTAAAAAGAATGAAGCCAGGACGTGTACCATGCTGTGGCCGGAGCCACAAAACACGTATTACACCGCATTCATATTCTACACATTCTTCCTAGGGTTTTTCCTGCCACTGATAGTCATTTCAATGTGCTACCTGCTCATTGTGATAAAAGTGAAGTCCTCCGGCATGCGAGTGGGATCCACTAAACGAAAGCGATCTGAGCGGAAAGTCACCAGGATGGTGTCTATCGTTGTGGTGGTGTTTGTGCTTTGCTGGCTGCCTTTTTACGTCTTCAACGTAACGTCTGTTACTGGAACCGTTCCTACAACTCCTGTGCTAAAGAGCACGTTTGACTTTGTGGTGGTTTTGGGTTACGCCAACAGCTGCGCCAATCCTATCCTCTACGCGTTCCTGTCGGACAACTTTAAGAAGAGTTTCCAAAATGTGTTGTGTCTGAAAAGAGTCGGGGGGTTGGATGAGATCGACAGAAGCGACAGTCGACAGGACAGGACACGAATGGTCAACGATATCATGACGGAAACGCATAACGCCGCGCTGCTCAATGGAGATCTGCAGACAAGCATCTGAGGAGATTCTCTCTTAGACATTAGCAAATGACACTGTTAGAAAATCTCATCTGCAGGTGAGGTTTATTACATTTTAAATGAAGGTTTATTTAGATGGCCAGCCAAACCACGTGAGCAATTCCATGCAAATTTAGCCTTGTGAATTTGATGAAGAAACAAAACCAGGGAGATTTTCGGGTATCTTCAAAGCAGAATCCTTTTAATGGGAAAACGCCATAGCTGTGGCATTCATTGAAAAATTTTCTATTACTGTAGCTTACACTTAGTTTAATACACAATCTAGTGGGCAGTGCTTATTAGTAGAAACTAATAGGTAATAATAGTAACTTAGTAGTAATAGTAACTTTGTAATATTAGTAACTTAGTAGGGCCCCGTTTACACTAATGTGTTTTCGTTTTAAAACGCATAAGTTTTGCTACGGTTACGCCATCCGTCCACACTACGCCGGAGTTTTTGAGCCCTGAAAACGGAGCGTTTTGGAAACACTGGAGAGGCCGTGTTCATTCTAAAATGCTGCTGCTCCGTCTCAGTGTGGATGGGGGAAAACAAAGGCGTCTGAAAATGGGGTCGTGGCTGCTGGAAGCAGAAATGGGAGCATTGTTTGAACTATTGTCCGTTTTAGGCGCCATTGTGCAGTTAAACTCTGCCTTTTCTACTACAACAGCTGCATATATTCGCAAGAGGCAAGCTACTGTTCGAGTACTCGCTAATCCCTCGCGTTTCAAGCGGCGTAAGCCCTATTTAGAAGGTTACACCGGGAAGAACCAGCGAAACAAATGCTTTGTTTATACTTGAACGCGCATGCCCAGAGTGCGCGAATGGTCACGTGATATACGTTATTGGTGGAGCAGTGTGGATGGAGAGATGTTCAGAAACGCTGGGTGTGGACGCGGATCCTTTTCATGCTAAAACGCCGTTTTAAAACTTAAACGCACTAGTGTAAACGGGGCATAAAACTGCCATTATAGGTTTTAGTACACAAATCTTGTTTTTTGGCTTCACCTGAAAGTATCGCCCGGCCATTTGTTAGACAGAAGACACAGCCGTGCCTGGAACTGACAATTTGCATTACTTTGGAGACATGAAACTGTCTTTCACACATAGGCAGTCAAACCTGATCCTGAATGCATCTTACAATGTAAAAACATAATTTATACATTTTAAAAAATGACTGGTACTGAATTCTAGTATCGTGACTAGGCCTGTCACGATATCTATTTTTTGTTGTACGATATATTGCACCAAAATATATCACAATAAACGATATTATTGTCATTTTCAGACCATTTTAGGCCACTCATTATATAATGCCAGAATGGCAATATAATAGCATCATAACGCAAATTACTCTTCAAAAGAACACATCATATTTTGTTCTTAAGAATATTTCATTTAATTTAGTCTTTTTAATGATTTAATGATCAGGCATTGGAATCAGAATGTGAAAACGCGTATCCTAAACAAATAATATTAAATGTTAACAAAAAATGCAAGGTAAAGAGTAACAGAGGCTGCGATATCTGCTACCAGATCTATTTTCAGTTGTCAGACACCCACATCAAAATATACTTTAGTCATTTATGGTAAATACTATGGTGTTTTTCAATCATACTGACACTGACAGCTCAAATAGATATAGAGAGGTTGTGCAATCAGCTAAAATGTTGCAAGAATTGTATTTTTTACGTGTGAGCTATATATATTGCATCAGCAAAAATTATTGAGGTGATGTCCATGTATCGTGCGATAAGTCGATATATTGATTATTGTGACAGGCCTAATCGTGACAACACTAATGCCGAGTTCAGACTGCATGATTTTAGCCCTGATTTTGACTCGCCGACAGGTTTTGAGAAACCGCAGACAAATGCTTGAAATCACAGGCGAATCGCTGCTCGTTCACGCGAGTGACAATCACACAATATGAACTATCAAAGACGCGATCTGAGAGAATCGCCGATGAGTCGCTGATGCCCGGGAGATATTTGGCTGCTGAATATCTGGAGCTATCGGCGATTCAAATCATGCCGTGTGAAATGTGTTCTGACTGAAAATAACATCTGCGATCAGCCAGAGAGCAGCATTCACTAGTGTGGGCACCTGCAGGCCAGCGGGAGGATGAGGAGAAGGTAAAAGCTCATCTTCAGTTTATTTGGACTCAAGAAATGGAGGGAAAATGAGTGTAAATTTGGCAGGAGCCCCCGTGTCTGTTTGACGTGTCGTGTGAGCGATATCACAACACAACCCGGTCAAACAATAAAACAGTTGAGGAGAAATTGCTAATTCCCTTCAAAGCCAGGAGAGCAAATATGCATTTTCTACCCCATTAAAGGCTTCTTTCTCATCATGTAGTTAATAACAAAAGATATACGACGTGTTTTTGGGTGTGAGACGGAGTTTGGACAAAGTTGTCGGCGATTCTTCCTATTTTGAAGTCATGCAGTGTGAAACTCCCTGTCGCCGATCCATCTTACAGTGTAAACACAGCAGCGACAGAACACTAGCCCAGATAGTCATGCAGCGTGAACACATCTGTGACACGACTACTGTGAAAATCATGTAGTCTGAACTCGCCATAATATGTTCACAGGTTAATATTTTTCTGATCCCATAACTCTGTGGTGAGTTGTTTTGGAAAATATAAACATATTTTCTATATAACGTTATCATATACTCTCTCTGTGGATTTATATTTTGAGATTTAACCTCAAATGTCACATCAGTAACGCTGGAATTGCTCATGTCGGTTTGGGTTTCTGATCGGTGCATTGTAAAGCGATGAGGATCTGAATGTCATTCATTGTAAATAACTCCTAATCGGTGTTAATATTGTGTGTTTATTAATTCACTTCAGTGCCGAACTTCTCTTTAGTGCCAATTCAAGATCATGGCCCTCATTAGGTAAACATTATTTCATTCTCTCAAGCCTTCTGTGGAAAAAAAAAACAAGGCCAAGATATGCATGTTAAAAGCCTCTCATTATTATTATTATTCAAGGCTTTTTGTGTGTGTGTGTGTGTGTGTGATGTTGAATGCAAGATGAGTGAGTGATACTTAAGATATTTTTAACACAGGCATCAATGAAGATTCCTTGAAGTCTAAAAAAAAAAAAAAAAAAAAAAAAAAGATGTACATTTCTGTGGCCTATTTATTTGTTGTTTATTTAGTGAACGATGATCACCGTCTGCTTAAATCTTGTTTACATTTAAGTATCTTCCCTTGTATGATTTCCCCTCGGGTTCCCAGTAGAGTTTTATTTTGGTAGAGCAAACATACTGTACATAGTGTTCAGTGCAGTGGGGGAGGAGAGAAAGACGAGCTCAGTTACAAAACTTAGCAAAGCTGCCTAATCAACATTTTCCAAGCATTAAATAGTTGCAGGCTGCCTTCTAAGAGGTCTCATTTTGGCCAAATATCGATTTATACAGCGTCACGTGATAAAAGACGATTCATGCACAGCTAAAAAAGTTAATAAACATATTTAAGTATGATATAAATTCACTATTTTATGAATATATGTGTCTGTTTTTGTGCTTTTTAAAAGATTGTTACCTTTAGTAACATTATTAATCTGACTTCTATAGGAATCGATTGTGAGTTGTGCATTTTAGATGCTTTTTTTAATCAATAGCATGTCCCATTATGGGTTTCATTATTAGTTAATGCATTACTTAATGCGGAAAAATAAAAAAGTAATATATTTTTAAAGTAGCATTGCAAATGTTAGTTTAAAACCCAATCATGTTTATTGTTTAGGTACTACTTTACAATAAGGTTCATTAGTTAATGCATTTACTAACATGAACTAATCATGAACACTTGTACAGCATTTATTAATCATAACTGAACATTTAGTAGTGCATTATTAACATCCAAGTCCATGCTTGTTAACATTAGTTAATGCACCGTGAGTTAACATGAATGAACAGCTGTATTTTAACTAACATGAACAAATACTGTAGTGGTTCATTGTTTGTTCATGTTAGTAAATGCATTATTAACATTACCTAATGAACCTTATTGTAAAGTGTGGCCATTATTGGTTCATGTTAGTTCATTATGGACACTTGTTCCTGCCAAGGACTATAAAAAAATAAAATTTTAAGACTTTTAATCTCAATTTTGTCACAATTTGTGGTTTATAATCACACAATCTTGAGTTAGCATCTTAATATTGTCACTTTTTTGTCCTCAGAATTGCAAGATTAACAACACTACGCAATTTTAACCCCAAAGTTGCAACGGTATTTCTGGTAATTGCAAGTTAATGAATTTTATAGCAATTATTTTACTTTTTCTTAGACAATTGTGAGATGCAAGATGCTTAAAATTATTTAAAAGCTGCATTTCCCCCCCGATAGCAGGAACAAGCTTCCATAGCTTGCTGCATTTAACAAATAAAGCTTCAGATTAAAAAAAAAACATGCATTAAATGTTGAAATTGCCATTGCGTAAGTTAATAAATGCTGTATAATATTGTTCATTGTCAGTTCAAATAATGTAAAGTGTAGTTATTTTTTTAATTGGATTTATTTAGAACTTGGTTATCATCTTCTAATTGTTGTTAAAGTATGAAGTAAACAAAAGTACTTCATTAATATTCATGAGCTTTTAAATGAGATGCAAAAACACCTTCATTCCTGATGTTGTTTACTCACCCTGGTCATAACAATGAGGCCATACGGTTCAATAATTATTATTATTATTATGATTATTATTATAAGACAAGTATTCAAACAAGTACATCCCTCTCAACGTGTTAAATATATACCTCACTACCAAGCAAAAGATGTACAGCCTTTATCCATAATTGTGATCAATGCATCCAGTCACAGAGACTGTTTTATAGTGACAATGAATCGCATCTTTACGTTCATGTTACTCCGAGGACATACAAAACACAATGGATTAAATAAACGACGCAGCAAGTGCCTTAAAATAATCCCTCAAAAAGACACGTCGAATGAGAGATGAAGCCGCGTGCGGTCATTCATAGAGCTTTAACAATAAACCCTCCACCTGAATGTACAATCGATTCATCCACCATTGTACGCTTGTAAATAAACCGCTATGTTTATGTATAATATGTAAATACAGAGCTGGCATCAACAGAACGTGTTCAGCTCGATCCCGCTTTGAGGGGTTTTTGATCATTTGCGAAGGGCTAAAGCGGTTCAGGATGAACTTGTTTACTGTAGTCTGATTTCTAAGGGCCAAAACTAACGTGATCTGTTACGGTTTGAGGTGATTGAGTTCATGCTGCGATTTTGTTTGTTTGTTTGTAGTTTTGCAGTATTGATGACTGGTTATCGCAGTATTTGTCCTGTATTTTGAGTTCAGTTGTGTGTGCCTTTGACCATCAGGCAGAGTAAGGTGTGTGTGCTTTAAGGATTAGTTCACTTAAAAACAATCCTGAACATTTACTCACCGCCTTGTCATCCATTCAGTCCAAAACAATTGAAGGTCTTTGAGGAAAACGGTGCAGGATTTTTCTCCATATTGTCGACCTGAGTTTGACACCCCTGCAGAGGAATGATAATTGTGTTAATTATCTTAAAGTGAGGAAATGCATTGTTTTTTTGGGAATGAGCTTTTACAGTGTCTGCTATAATGTTAATGTTGTTTCGGTGTGTTTACACTGATAAATATGGCCACTGTGTAAACACACAGTACAGTTACGATCTTATCGCCACATTAGATGGTTATGATAACATAATATACGCCTTCAGTGATTTCCTGAAGATAAACACCAAACAATAACACAACTGGAGTAACTCCAGCAGTCGTGATCGTCTGATCTCATATGAAGCAAGAGATGGCGATGACATATGATGACGTGTGCAGGTGTTGAAGTGCTGGCCCAATTCTTAGGGGGAAGTTTTGAAACCCTTCCCCTTAACCCTCGGTTGTAAGGGCCAAGGGGAAGGGGTACAAAAATAGAATTGGGATTGGGCCTTAGTCTGTCTGACATCCGGAGCCTGCTGGGTTTTACAGCAAAACGATCAATTTGTTATGTTCTATGAGAACTATGTACTGCTTTAAAAGAAATGTACAATTTAACCATAAAAACATGCATGACGCTAACTCTTTCGTGGTTAAGCAGTGTTAGTTTAATCTAGTTTCTTTAGATTAGACCAGGGAGGTCAAACTCAGTTCCTGGAGGGCCGCAGCCCTGCACAGTTTAGGTTCAACCCTGCTTCAACACACCTACTGGTAGGTTTTAAAAAAGCCTGAAGGACTCAATTAGTTGATCAGGTGTGCTTAATTAGGGTTGGAACTAAACAGAGCTCTGGCCCTCCGGGAATTAAGTTTGACATCCCTGGATTAGACCCTTATTCCTCTTTGGTACCATTTTTCGAATCTGCATTGAAACTGCATTTTAGAAATGAAAGAGCACCACTGAAGTTCACTATACACTCTCAGAAAAAAAGATACACGATGGTACAAATAATGTTCCTTGAGGAACAGTTTTATACCTTTGTAAAAATTGTACCTTATATGGTCCTGAAAAGACCTCTAATGATACTGTTATGTGCCTTTTATGGTACAACTGAAATGAAGGCACACAGTTGTTCTTATATAAAAGGTACAAAAGTGTTGAACAACTCCTTCTTTATTACAGTATCTATGAAAATAAATAAGTTTATGTTTAAAGATACTTAAAGATAAACATACATTTTTAGTCCTATAATACAATAATACAAAACAACTGGTAAAACATAAAACTCTAGGTATTGTAAACTAAACATTTAAGGTATTTTAATAAATGTTTGGTAAGCATTTTGACACTGTTAAGGTACAAAGTGTCTTGTCACTGTGGTGGTACCTTTCACAAAGTATACAATATTGTATTTGCAGGTTTTTAAAAACAAAGGTACATTTTGGTTTCCCATAGTACAAATCATGACCTTAAAAGGTACAAATTGGTTTCTTTTCTTAAGGTACAATTCTGTCCCATAAAAAGGTGCTGCCCCAGTGACAAGGGTTTGTACCTTCTTTGGTACAACATTGTACCATTTTTTCTGAGAGCGTAGGGAGTAAAATCATGCATGTTTTCCTCAAAATCCTTCACTTCTTTTTCGACTGAATAAAGAAATAAATTAAAGTGATAGTTCATCAAAAACGTGAAGATTTCCTAAGAATTTCCTCGTTTCTTTTGTTGAACCCAATGTAAGAAATACTGAAGAAAGTCAAAAAGCAGCTGCTACTGACACCCATACAGGAACAAAAATACTATGGAAGTCAATGGCTGCTGCATTCCAACATTCTTCAATATATCTTCCTTTGTGTGCTAACATGTTTGCAACACATGGACGATTAAGTTTCCAGGTGAGCTATTCCTTTAACATCTTCAATGACAAGGAGGTACATTTTCATGAAACGACTGATCCTTTAAAGCTCAAAGTATACTTCAGTATCTGTGACACTAGTGTACATGTGCAGTGCATGTGATGCACATTTCTTGATCTATTCAGTATGTATAGACTACTGTACATCCCTCATGATTTTTCAGAACATGTTGAATTGTACTTGCACTACTCATTTTGTCCACAAGGTGCCGACACTGAATTTGGGTCATGTTCAAGCTCAAACCTGGAGTTCGGTATAAACAGAGGTCAGAGTCAGCTCCAATGGGTGGGACTTGAGCTCCCAGTGGGCTGCACAAATGTCCTGGGACTTTTGATTGATTTAATGTCATGTATATGACAGCCTATTTATTGACCTCTACACCTACCCCAACCCTAAACCAAGCCCTTACAGTAACCTATTGGTTTAGTAATGTCCACACCTACGACAACCCTAAACTTATCCTTTACGGTAACCTATTGTTTAATTAATGTCTACACCTACGACAACCCTAAACCTACCTTTTTATGGTAACCTATTGTTTTATTAACGTATACGCCTACCCTTAAACCAGTACCCCGTAGAATAAGCTAATGCGTTTTATTAATAGATGAAAATGACGCCATGTTAACGAGTAAATGGTTAGTAGCTGCAGCAGTAACCTTTCTAGCCTTAACCCAACCTACCCACAGAGCAAGCCCCTCCCACTTGGAGGCATCCCAAACAACTTGCAACATAAGTCCCGCCCACTTGGAGAAATCCCAACCTATTTGCAACTTAAGCCTCGCCCACTATGAGGTCTCCTGATCTATTTACAATATAAGCCCCGCTCACTGAGAGGTCCCCTAGTCTATTTGTGATGTAAGCCCTGCCCACTTGGAGAAATCTCAACCTACTTGCAACTTAAGCCTCGCCCACTTCTCCCAGTCTACTTACAATATAAGCCCCGCCCACTTGGAGAAATCCCAACCTATTTGCAACTTAAGCCTCGCCCACTATGAGGTCTCCTGATCTATTTACAACATAAGTCCAGCCCACTGAAAGGTCCCCTAGTCTATTTGTGAAGTAAGCCATGCCCACTTGGAGAAATCCCAACCTATTTGCAACTTAAGCCTCGCCCACTTCTCCTAGTCTACTTACAATATAAGGCCCGCCCACTGTGAGGTCCACCTAGTCTACTTGCGATGTAAGCCCTGCCCACTTGGAGGTCTCCCAGCTTGCTTGTGATATAAGCCACGCCCGCTTGGAGTTCTCTGCATGTACTTGTGATATAGCGCCGCCCACTATTATGTCTCTGTCTACTTGTGATATAAGCCCTGCCCACTGTGAGGTCCCCCAATCTATTTGCGATACAAGCCCTGCCCATTATGAGGTCTCCCAGTGTACTTTCGATATAAGCCCCACCCACCCGCCAATCGACTTGCTATATAAGCTCCACCTACTACAAGGTCTCAGTGTACTTGTGATATAAGCCCTGCCCATCATGAGGTCTTCCAACCTGCCTGCGATATAAGCTCCGCCCATTTGGAGTTCGCCCAACATACTTGTGATATAAGCCCCGCCCACTTGGAGGTCTCCCATCCTACATGCGACATAAGGCCCTCCCTCCCGGAGGCCTCTCAGCCTCAGCTTGCGATGTAAGCCTGGAGATCTCCATTCCTACGTTTGTTTTTTGAGCCACGCCCACTGTGAGTTCTCCCATCCCACTTGAGATATATGCCTCGCCCATTGGGAGGTTCCTCAAGTTTACTTACGATATTAGCCTCCCGACCCCGATCACCCCATTATTAGCTCTCCCATCATACTAGCGATATAAGCCCCTCCCATTCTACTTAAGACATAAGTCCCGCCCATTTGGAGGTCTGGTGCGATACATACCGCTGTGCAGTGTTTTGCTATGGTTGAACATCATGTCTGAGATGGTTTCTCTTGTTTGCTGGCTGTGTAAAATGTCAATCTGCAGCAACATGTATATAAAGCATCCTGTATTAAAGAAACAGCTCACACAATACGTCCATAAAGTCTGTTGTCTTTCATTCTGTACAATGTTAATGTACATTAAGCATATTTTTCAGTATTTAAGACGTCTATATCAATGTCATTCAACATTTTAAAATGTTTAGCTGTGTTTTTTCGGGGCTGAAATGCAAGTGTTCATGCACGCTATAAAATAAAAACCACTTTTTTCTGGATACATTTGAAAATGCTGTTTTGGTTTTTCTCAATAAAAATGTAAGAACGGGTAGCAATGACACATGACACACTCTGTGATTGGTCGGCTTGGTTGCTGTGACCAGTGTGGGCGGGACCAAGAGTCGCACGAGCTCGATGAAACGAGTGTTTACAAGTGTGGAGTCCCGTGAAGGAGCTCTACATGGAAACTATTTTGTGTTTACCTTATGATTAAAGCTGTTGCACGTTCGCCGGTTCCTGCATCTGAATGAGCGAGTTTTAGCTACTTGTACATTAATGCTGAGTTCAGACTGCATGATTTTAGCCCCGATTCTGAATCGCCGACAGGTTTTGAGAAATCGCAGACAAATGCCTGAAATCACAGGCGAATCGGTGCTCGTTCACGCGAGTGACAATCACACAATATGAACTATCAAAGACGCGATCTAAGAGAATCGCCGATGAGTCGCTGATGCCCAGGAGATATTTGGCTGCTGAATATCTGGAGCTGTCGGCGATTTAAATCATGCCGTGTGAAATGTGTTCTGACTGAAAATACCATCAGCGATCGCCTACAGCCAATCAGAGAGCAGCATCCAGGCTATGGGAAGTTGAAGGAGGAGAAGTTACCACAATATCAACAAGCATGGCTCCATTTGAGAAAAGGCCTTCTTTTCAGTGCATTTGGGACCAAGAAATGGAGGAAAAATTGGTGGAGATTTGTCAGGAGCACCCTCCTCCATAATCTTTTTCGCTGCAAATCAGCGCAAATGCAATTTGCATGGCAAGTTTCGTGCAGGCTACCATTTTTTATAATCATTCCACTCTCACGTGACAACTCCAGTGTTGCACGTGTGACCTCGCGTTGTTTACATGTCACTTCTCGCGCGTGTTTGGTTGTATTTGCAGACCGAGACAAAGTTGTCAGTGATGCTCCTTTTGTAAAGTCATGCAGTGTGAAATCCTGTTGCCGATCCATCTTGCAGTGTAAACACAGCACCGACGGAACGCTAGCCCAAATAGTTATGCGGTGTGAACACATCTGTGACACCGCTACTTTGAAAATCATGCAGTCTGAACTCACCATTAGCGTTCAGAAAAAACAAAACACCCGTGAAGAAACTCGACCCAGAGAAACATTAATACCTCACTGCCAGCTAGTGTTTCGGAAGTGTTATTACAGAGCAACACAAACAGCACTCAGAAGAATAAATGAAAGGCTACACGCAGGGCAGGTGCCGTGGGTCACGCCGATCACAGAAGTATAAATCAGCCTTAAATTTTAGGAGCAACATTTTTAACCAGCTTTTACTAAAAATTGCAACAAAAAAAAAATGTACTTTTCTGTTTTTATAAATGATTGTTATTTATGTTATAATAACATAATGATGTAACTGTACCGATATTATATTAATGTAATTACATATAGAAAAAAATATGCATTTCTAAATGTATCCAGACGATCGCTTTAATGTTATACATCACGTCTGAAAGCATTACAGTAACAGGGCATTTCTAAGATGTGTGATGAAGTCTTGAAGACTGACTCATCCTCACCTTCTTCTAAAATAAAGCTTGTGGGGTTTTTCTTTCTTCAGTTTATAGCAAAGCGTTGACGTGCGTCTGTCGCTCCCTTGGTTCCTACTGTATAACCTCCTACAGCTCAATTCTGGCCCACTTATTTATTTCCAAGACCCAATTTATGGCAATGCACTCAAGCAGAATAATCCTCGGGTCTAATTAAATGATTGTTCGACCGCTGCTGGTGTGGAGAAAGCCTGAATGTGTTTTAATTAAATTGTACAAAGCCGCCGCTTTTCTTTAAGCTGAAAACAACACATTTTATTAGAGCGATAACGCTTTACTGGAAGGTTTCAGTTCTGTTTGCTGCACTAGTTAACATGAGCGTGCAAAAAAAAGAGCATTTATTACACTTAGTTAATATCAAAAGATGTGTAATGTTAGTGAACTAGCATGCACACTTATTAACCTTAATGCTGTATAAACTTACTATTTGTATGATATTTTATGATATATAATGCATTAATGTTGACAAACCATAATATTTAACTAATTACTGTTTGGTTAAAGTTGAATTAAATTAACCTTATGAGTTAAAATAACATAACCTTATAACTGAAAATGACATTAAACTGACTTAAAGCTGTGCGTATAACACAGAATAAGTTAGAAACATCAGGTTTGCACTGTGAAAATGCATCTTACTTAGCATTTTTGCGTTGTTTTTAGTCTAAATATCTACAAGTGTGTGTTTAGAGATGTCAAAATTAAGTTTTTATTTAAATATAAATATGAGAAATGTCAAAATTATGTGACTTTTTCCTTAAAACAAGCGAAATAATCTGTCGTTGATGTAAAATAATCTTATTCATTCATTTTCTTTTCGGCTTAGTCCCTTTATTTATCCGGGGTCGCCACAGCGGAATGAACCGCCAACTTATCCAGCATTTGTTTTACGCAGCGGATGCCCTTCCAGCCACAACCCATCTCTGGGAAACACATCCATACATTCTCATTCACACACATACACTACGGACAATTTAGCTTACCCAATTCACCTGTACCACATATCTTTGGACTGTGGGGGAAACCGGAGCACCCGGAGGAAACCCACGCA
>CAIGQQ010026242.1:642048-653605 GCA_903798035.1 Danio albolineatus | reverse complement strand
TTAAAACTAGCCTTGAGCACCGTCTGCTGTTAAAACTAGCCAAGAGCGTCAACTGCTGTTAACAATTATCCCAGAGAGCACCATCTGCTGTTTAAAACTAGCCTTGATTGCCATCTGCTGTTAAAATTAGCCTAGAGCTCTGTCTACTGTCTAAAACTAGCCTAGAGAGCGCCATCTCCTGTTAAACACTGGCCTAGAGCACCATCTGCTGTTTAAAAACTAGCCTAGAGCGCCATCTACTGTTTAAAACTAACCTAGAGCGCCCTCTGCTGCTATTAAACACTAAACTCACAATCTATTTAGGTGAATAGCGAATTAAAAAGCAAATCGATGCAGAATCAGCTATTTTTCACCACAGCTCGACACTAAAATCACCTGTAGCTGAAACAAGTACCTGATTTAGTGAGTGATTCACTGAATCGTCCATTCAAGTGAGTCATTCAAAACAGCTGATTCGTTTCGAAGCAAAGCAATGAATGGTTTAGTCAGGATGTAAACACCGCAGTGCTGTTCAGGAGACACAAATATCACTTTCAAAACAATAAAAATAAACAGTATTGTGTCTATAAGGTAAATCATCCAACATGATCTTCTTATCGAACAGTTATTTAAAATTATGTGTGCTGATATTTGGGAAAATTGTGCTATAATGCTGAATTATTTCACATTATACAAATGTAAAAGCACAATATATGTATTTTTCGCTCTCATAACTTGTATGATACGCTCGTCCTAATCGGATTCATCACACAGTCAACGCGTTTAGATCCTCAAGAGGGATTTCTGTTTGTTTTTGGCTAAGTGAGTGACATACACTATTGTTAAAACAATTACGAAGCGATGTTAGATAGTAAATATCACACAATCTTGGTCCACCTAATGGCAGCTTGTCCTTTCTGAGTGTCTGCGAGGTAAACAGGAGCTTTTAAAGACGTCCTGTGGTGTAGTTTGCAGCCCAGCGGAGATTGTGGAAAATGGATAAAGTGCTCGTGGTGGAGAGCTGAAGGTCTTTTAAGTGTCGTCCAATTTCAGAGCAATTTGAGGATTCGCTCGTTCTGCTGTTTCGTGTAAAAATACAAGGTTATTCTGGCCTTCGCTCTTTCATTAAGATCTGTAAAAGCGGAGGGTGTCTGATGGATGAGTATCAACCTGCGGGGTCAATTGATTATGCATTTGAATCTCTTTTAGATTTAATTACATGATATGATGAGTTATTAATTGAATTTGAGCCTACTGTGGATCAATATTTGCTGAGAAGCTGCCCAAATGAACTGAGATTATTTAATGGCAGCATTTAGTTTGTGTTACATCATTGAAATTATAAATATTTGTATATATTTTTTAAATCTGGGGTCCAAAACAAGGTGCTTTGAGAGGTTTATGAAACAACTTGTAGACAAAAAATATATATTTATTTTCAGTTTAAGGAGAAATAACTATTGCTAGTATTTCTGTATCTTTATTCACTATTAATTTTATTTGATGGCAAGTTGTGTAAAATAAAAATAAATTTATTAATATTAGTTGTAAGTATTTTGAGAAGTTTTAAAGAAGTAATAAATAAATAAATATAATAATAATAATAATAATAATAACAATAATAAATATAATAATAAATATAATAAATATATAATAATAAAAATAAAAATAAAAATATAATATTTATATAATAATATAATATAATATATAAAATAATAATAATAATATATTAATAAATTAATAATAGTAGTAATGAATGAAACCTTTATTGAATGATTGAATGAATAAAAGAAAGCCTTTTATAATAATAATAATAATAATAATAATAATAATAATAATAATAATGATAAATATAATAATAAAAATAAATATATGATAATAAATATAAAAATAATATCAATAACAACAATAATAATAAACAATAAATTAATAAATAATAAATTAATAAATAATAATGAACAATTCATTTATTAATAATAATAATAATAATAATAATAATAATTTAACAACAACAACAACAACAACAACAATAATAATAATAATAATAATAATAGTAACAATAAATATAGTAATAAAACTAAATTACCCTCTGAGGTTTGTCTGATGGCAGGACTTTCAGAAGTTGTGTCAAATTTAAATAAAAAATGAAATTTCAGAATAATAGTGTCTTTGTAATGTAAACATAAAAATATAAAACTATTATATAAAAATAATCGCCACAGTAGAATGAACTGCCAACTTAATACATATATATAACTATAATTAATAATTGATATAATTTATTAATTTTCTTGATGGCTTAGTCCCTTTATTAATCAGGGGTCGCCACAGCGGAATGAACCGCCAACTCATCCAGCATATGTTTTACACAGCAAATGCCCTTCCAGCTGCAACCCATCATTAGGAAACATCCATACACACTCATTCACACTCATACACTACGGACAATTTAGCCTACCCAATTCACCTGTAGCACATGTGTTTGGACTGTGGGGGAAACCAGAGCACCCGGAGGAAACCCACGCAACCACGGGGAGAACATGCAAACTCCACACAGAAATGCCAACTGACCCAGCTGAGGCTCGAACCAGCGACCTTCTAGCTGTAAGGCAGTCATGCTCCCTGCTGCGCCACCATGATGCCCAATAAATATAATAATAATAAAACCTAATGACCCTCTAAGGTTTGTCTATTCAGCAGAACATTTGGTGTGTCCTGATCAAGTGAACCCTCATGCATAGTCATTGGTTGAGGCTTCAGATCTCATATGTTCCTGCAGTGTTTATGGAGATGATGGTGCGCTCTGCATATGGCAGTAGGTGAAAGGCCAGCGCTTGTTTTTTTTCCTCCTGCTGAAATACCAGGCCACCCAGAGTGTTAATTAGAGAAGTGAGGTTTAAGGTGGATTTATAGTTGGGATCCTCCCTCCAGAAGACAGACGAGTCCTCCGAGACGGTTCAGTCAATATCACATTCTCTTCATTTATGTTCACTGCTAAAATCAGCTTAACCTCTGTCGTAAGCAGCACTGTACATCCCAGGGGATTACTGTTTTTCTCATTGCTCAGTTTTTCAGCACTCCTGACTCAATTCTAGACCGTTAAATGCTGAAATTCACTCAGAAATGGCTGATTTATGGATATTTTTAGTGTCAAAAATGGCAGGTTACACATTGAATTAAATCTGATATGCTGAAGTATGAAAAGGTAGCATGTGCTAAACAACTCTAGCAATATACTTCGATAAACTAGCGATTTGCTACACATGTTTTAGCATTTTTTGAAACATTGAAAGATTAGCATTGTGTTATGTTAGCAGCACCCTATTGGATCTGACAAACTAATGTTATTTATGTTATGTATAGATGTCTTTGTGATGTAGTGGCTAAATGGGTAAATGAAAATTTGCTAAATTAGGTGGAGAGAAAAATAAATAAATCTAAAAATATATTCACATTGGCAACGTCACGGCCCTCAATGTTTTATTACTATTAACAATAATATTAACCATAAGAATAATAATATTAATGTTGATAAGCTGAAGGTAATTAATGAATGAGCGAATGAATGAATGAAAGAACGTATGAATGCATAAACAAACGAATGAACGAAGGAATGAACAAACAAATGAAGAAACGAATGAATGATTGAACAAACATGAATGGCTGAATTAATGAATGAATGAACTAACAAATGAATTAATGAATGAACGAACAAACAAATGAAGGAAGGAATAAACGAATGAATGAACAAACGAATGAACTAATGAATGAATGAATGAACGAACGAACGAAAGAACAAGTTAATGAACAAACATGAATGACTGAATTAATGAATGAATGAACAAATGAACCAAAGGATGAATGAATGAATGAATGAATGAACAAATAAATTAATGAACGAATGAATGAATTAATTAACGAATAAATGAATGTATGACCGAACGAAAGAATGAATGAACGCATGAATGGCCAAATGAATGAATAAGTGAATGAATGATTGAACAAATGGACAAACGAACGAACAAATGAATGAACTAATGAAGGAACAGATAAATACATTAACGATTAAACAAATGGACAAATGAATGATTGAATGAATGAACGAACGATTGAATGAACAAACAAATGAACGAACGCATGATTGAATGACCAAACGAGCGAACAAATGAATGAATGAACGATCGAATGATCGTGAATGACCGAATGAATGAATGAACGATAGAACGAATGAACAAATGGACAAACGAATGAACAAATGGACGAATTAATGATTGAATGATTAATGAACGAACGATTGAACAAACAAACAAATGAACGAAGGCATGATTGAATGACCAAACGAACGAACAAATGAATGAATGAACGATCTAATGACCGTGAATGACTAAATGAACGAATGAATGAATGAATGAATGAATGAATGAATGAATGAATGGACGATTGAACGAATGAACAAATGGTGGAACGAACGAACAAAAGAAGTAAAGAATGAATAAATGATTGATTGAACGAATGAACATATGGACAAGCGAACGAATGAACGAATGAATGAATGAGTGAATGAATGAACGAGCAAGCGAATGTAATGTTTTGCTGTGATTATATAACATTATTTTCTGATTTTCATCTTTTTTAATGGACAGCCAGCATTTTCTTTTGTCTTTTATAATATTAGCCATCTTTGGCAAAATAACTTCTGAAATATTTCGACCTCACGTGATAAATATGCGACTGACTAGAATGCATTGAGGTCAGAGGTGGGACTTTTCAGTGGACGACAGCTATATACACATAAATCATTTATCACATACTGTGTTGAATTCTGAACAGTGGCTTGGGTGTATAAAGGAAATAATTGTGTGATGCTGTGCCATGCTGTTCATGTTTTAAGCTCATTGTTTTATGCATTAAAAGCTTTTGCTGTTGTATGAGGTATGAGCTGATTTAAGGCATTAATGACATGTTCCTGCAGTGGTTTGAATGTGAATCGACTGCTGTGTGAAGCTGAAGGTTATAGTGGAGAGTTTGGCTTTTGCGAGCAGTGTTTTTCAGTGCTGTCCATCTGCGACGGCATTGACTTTCAGCCACTC
The DNA here is from genome assembly GCA_903798035.1 of Danio albolineatus. Taxonomy (NCBI): domain Eukaryota; kingdom Metazoa; phylum Chordata; class Actinopteri; order Cypriniformes; family Danionidae; genus Danio; species Danio albolineatus. The sequence goes on along the minus strand of CAIGQQ010026242.1, from coordinate 648,536 downwards.
TCTCCTGGATTTCTGTGCCGAAAGCGCTGCATTAATGCATCCGTGAGTCTCCATGACTGCTGTATCTCGCTCTGCAGTGTGCACTGATACTGATGTTAATACTCCTTTCCTGCCTGCTGGAGCTTTTTTGTCTTCGTCTAGATACAGACAGAGTCACAGGTCAGAAACATCAGAACGGACAAAATCCAGTTTAAATCACATGCTCCGAGTGCTATCAAAATCTAGATGAAAACATAATAATATAATAATAATAATAATAATAATAATAATAATAATAATAAATAGTAGTAGTTAATTTGTTTATACTTAATTAATTCAAATGAATTCTGTCTTGGATTGCTTTATTGTGACACGTAAAATTAATAGTAATAATAATAATAATAATAATAATAATAATAATAATAATACAAACATTTAAAAAATTACATTGGCAACGTCACAGCCCTCAATGTTTTTTATTCATAAGGGTAAAAATACTAAATATTAATATTCATGTTGATAAGCTGAAGAAAATTAATGAATGAACGAATAAATGAATGAAAGAATAAGCAAACGAATGAATAAACGATAAAATAAATAAACGAGTGAATGAATGAATGAATGAATAAATGAACGAATGAATAATAAACAAACAAATTATTGAACAAACGAATGAATGAACTAATGTATGAATGACCGATGGAATGAATGAATTAATGAATGAACGAACGAACAAACTAACGAATGAATGAATGAATAACCGCATAAATGAACCAACGAACGAATGAACAAATGAATGAAGAATGAATGAATATATGAATGACCAAATGCAGGAGTGAATGAACAAAGGAACGACTGAACGAACGAATGATTGAATGAAAGAACGATTGAATGAATGAATGAACGAATTAATGATTGAACTAAAGAACAAATGGACGAACAAATGAATGAATGAACGAACTAATGAATAAATGAACAAACCAATGAATGAATAAATGAATGAACAAGCAAATGAATTAACGATTGAATGAAGGAATTAATGAGGGGATGAATGAATAAATGAATGAATGAATGAATAAACAAATTAAGGAACCAATGAATGAATGAATGAGTGAATGAATAAATGAACAAACGAATGAATGAACAAACAAACAAATGAACAATTGAATGAATGAAGGAACGAATGAGCGAATGAATGAATAAATGATTGAACAAATGAATGAATGAATGAACAAACGAATGAAGGAACCAATGAATGAATGAACAAACAAATGGATGAATGAATGAACAAACAAACAAATGAACAATTGAATGACTGAAGGAATGAATGAGCGAATGAATGAATGAATGAATGAACGAACTAATGAAGGAACCAATGAATGAACGAATTTATGAATAAATGAATTAACGAACAAACAAATGAATGAATGAATAAACAAATGAATGAATGAATGAATGAAATAATAACAATAATGAAAAATCTAAATGATTGTCACATGAAAACATTAATAATCATGTAAAACCAGCAGTCTTCCCAAACAAACTCATGATTTTCTTAAAGAGTCCAAGTGAAATCAATCCTAGTGTATGTGTTTCTGGAACAGATAAAGCTGACTCTGCATCTGAGCAAAACAACAACTAGGTCAAATATTGACGAGTCGTTAGTGCGGTGGGCTATTGAGCTGAATATTGTTTAGAGGTGACATTGAGCTCATCTAGTAGCTGACAGTCGGCGCTGCAAACACTTTATCAAACTTTTCTTCTGTAAATCTGATGTTGAAGCAGAGCTGGAGTCTTCAGATCTCCTGCTGAGTCTCGTATTCCTGCTGTTCTGCACAACCGGCGAGATTAAAGGAAAGTATTTTCACTTTTCACCAGTCTGTTGCTCAGACAAACTTACTCCGGCATCAGAGAGTGTGGGGAAGAGAAAAATAAACACTTTAAAAACTGCTGGATGTGGAGAACTGGATGGTGGGTTCATTGTGTTGAAGCAGAACATCATTTTGCACCCGCCAGGTTTCATGAAAAGTGTCCAGTAGTGTGGAAAAAAAGCAATGATAATTAAAGCTGCAAGCAGCGATGAAAGGGACCTCGCACCACTGTCTCACCGCCGCTAGGTGGCCCCACCACGACAGTGAACAGCGGACGATGTAAATTTACGCCGATACATATAAAAAACCTGAGAAAATCACAGATTTATGCCAAACTTCCTCCTGTCAGCAGGTGGCGCTACGACTGTGACTACCTATTGGCACGTGGATGTCTTCAGGAGAGGAATTTTATTGAACCTGTGAATTTTCAGGCAGGTCGGACATCGTGTGGCTGAGTTATGTCAACTTCCTGTTTTGTGGCGAATGGTCAAAGTTTGAGAGGCCGCCACGGCCACGCCCATCGATGAAAACTCTAGATCTTCGCAATTTAGCATCGCCAAGGCCTTTAGATGATAAAACCCAATTTTGGTGTTGATCCGATTAAATCCCTAGAAGGAGTTCGTTAAAATACAACGCCTGGAAATGGCAAAAACGCCACTTTTTCGCCGAAGAAAGTAAAAAATATCCGACTTCCTGTTGGGTTTGAGATTTTGCTCCAAGAGACTTTTTTGTACGGTCTGGCATGTTTGAGGTGTGTGCCGATTTTTGTGCGTGTGCGTGATTCCTGGCTCGGGGGCTAGTCCGTCTAAAGTGCATAAGTGGCGCTGTCGAGTCATTTTGCCACGCCCACTTCAGAAACCTATAAAAAATGGGCATGTTTAGACCCTCAAAATTGCGATCATTTACCCAGAAGAAGATGAAGAAACGGAGCAATTCCAATAGGACCTACGCACCGCTCCAGTGTTCGGTCCCTAATAACACGTCCTCAATTCAGTTTTTGAGAAAAAATAAACCAGATATCCACTCACCGGCCACTTTATTAGACACACCTGTGCAACTACTTGTTAGTGCAAATTTCAGAATCAGAAAGAGCTTTATTGCCAGGTGTGTTCACACATACGAGAAGTTTGTTTTTGTGACAGATCTTCTACAGTGCGACAGAATTACACAGACAGGACAACAAACAGATAATATATTAAAAAAATAGAAGTGCTAAATGCAAATATACAAATTAACAAGTGTATGTACAGGTGTATTACTATATACAGCGTCAATGTTTGATGTGATTTGTCTATTTAAAGGGCTCCTATTATGCAAATATCATCCTTATAAGGGGGCCAAATACAGTTGTATGGCAGCAGTGTGTGAATGTTTTCCAGTTTAATTTGAATTACACCTGTAAAGGTTTGTTTAAGTCCAGCATTGGGTCAAAAATAGACAAACCCAAAAGTTGGGTTAATTTTTTTCAGCTAAATTTAAATTTAGTTAACGATAATAAAATCTGGGTCGTTTTAGCCCAAACTTGGGTCAAAGATGGACAATCCAAACACTGGTTTAATTTTATTTGTTTCATTCATGCATTTATTTTCCTTTGGCTTAATCAGAATCAGAAAGAGCTTTATTGCCAGGTATGTTCACACATACGAGGAATTTGTTTTGGTGACAGAGCATCTTTAGTGCAACAGAATTACAGAGACAGGACCAAAAACAGATAATAAATATATTTAAAAAAAAGTAAAAGTAAGTGTTAAATGCAAATATACTAATGGACAAGTGTATGTACAGGTGTATTACTATATACAACATTGTATGTGCAGCTGTTATGTGCAAATTGGCATGTGGAGTGTGTTGTTAAATAAGTTAATGTGTGTATAAGAGTATATTGCAAGTAGTGATGTTGGTTCCACGATTATCATCATCAAGTGTTCATGAGATGGATCGCCTGAGGGAAGAAACTGTTTCTGTGTCTTTATGAAGGGCTCCTATTATGCAAATATCACCTTTATAAGGGGCTAAATACTGTTGTGTAGCAGCAGTGTGTGAATGTTTTCCAGTTAAATTTGAATTACACCTGTCAAGGTTTGTTATAGTCCAACATTGGGTCAAAAATGGACAAACCCAAAAGTTGGGTTAAATTTTTTTTTTTAGCTAAATTTAAATTACACCTGTTAACGATAATAAAATCTGGGTCGTTTTAGCCCACACTTGGGTGAAATATGGACAATCCCGACATTGGTTTCATTTTATTTCATTCATGCATTCATTTTCCTTTGGCTTAATCCCTTATTTATCAGAGGTAGCCACAGCGGAATGAACCGCCAACTATTCCAGGATATGTTTTACACAGCGGATGCCCTTCCAGCTGTAACCCAGTACTGGGAAACACCCATACACACTCATTCACACACATACACTATGGCTAATTTAGTTTATTCAGTTCACCTACAGCGCTTGTGTTTAGACTTGTAGGAGAAACCGGAGCACCCGGAGGAAACCCACACGAACACAAGGAGAACATGCAAACTCCACACAGAAACACCAACTGACCAGCCGAGGCTCAAACCAGTGACCTTCTTGCTGCTATGCACCACCTCAATCTGATCTCAATATATTAAACTCTCATTGCTCTGATATGACCACATCATGCAGATGTGTACATAAACACACTCCTCACCTATATATGAGTGTGTCTGTGCGCAGCTTTGATCACGCACTGATGCAGATCTCCATTTTTCACTGTCTGCTTCTCCAACTCGATCCAAAAAGTGCCAGAAGTGTTTTGCAGACTAATGTAACTCCCACTCCCACCGTCCCACAATGCACTGCAGGATCTCAGAACGCGGCGTTTAAAGAAGAAAAGTAATAAACCTACTATGACTCCCTGTATTCACACCTCGCCGTACGCCTGCTAAGTCGTGTCACACCTTTCCTGATGCATTAAAGTGTGTGCGCTTCAACATTAGCAGCAGCAGAGGCTCGGTGTGCGGCTCCAGAAGCGATGCTGCAACCAGTGGACCGCTTTCTGCCATCTGCGCCAGGAGGAGGCGGTTGTCATGGAGCTTGTTGCCGTGCGGCTGTCGTCAAGAGCAGCCTGCATGAGCGCCTGTGCGGCCAAGCCAACGAGAGTCACGTAAACACACACACACACACACACACACACACACACACACACACTTGACCACCTGCCGGAGGAAACACTGCTGCATAAACACACAGTGGTCTTTCTCTGTGTAGAGCCAGACAGAGTCTCCGATGATGAGGGTTAATCATAGATGTTGTTTAAGGTTTTGAAAGAGGTCTAGCCGAGCATCGCTTGATTAAAACTGCAACAGAAGACTGTTTGGTGCTCAAGAAACATTCGTTTAGTCATAACCATTGAAAACACTTGGGTCAAATGGGTGCAGAATTATTCTTTTTTAACTGTTGGGTTTGTCCATATTTGACCCACTGTTGGGCTAAAACAACCCAGTAATGTATACCTGTTAACAGATGTAATTTAAATTTAACTGAAAACAATTAACCTAACATTGGGTTTGTTCACATTTGACCCAGCGTTAGGCTAAACTAACCCAGCAATTTATTTGTGTAAGCAGGTGAAATTTAAAATAACCCAACATTTTGTTTGTCTGCATTTGACCCAGAATTAGGATAAAATATCTCAGCATTTTATTTTTGTAAAAACAGGTGAAATTTAAATTAACCCAACATTTTGTTTGTCTGTATTTGACCCAGAATTAGGATAAAATATCTATAAATATTATTTTTGTAAACAGGTGAAGATGAAATTTACACAACTTTGGGTTTTGTCTATATTTGACCCAGCATTAGGATAAAACAACCCAGCATTTTATATTTGTAAACAGGTGAAGTTGAAATTTACCCAACTTTGGGTTTTGTCTATATTTGACCCAAAAATAGGATAAAACAACCCAACATTTTATATTTGTAAACAGGTGAAGTTGAAATTTACCCAACTTTGGGTTTTGTCTGTATTTGACCCAGCATTAGGCTAAAACAACCCAGCATTTTATATCTGTAAACAGGTGAAGTTGAAATTTACCCAACTTTGGTTTTGTCTGTATTTGACCCAGCATTAGGCTAAAACAACCCAGCATTTATTTTTGTAAACAGGTGAAATTTAAATTGACCCAACTTTGGGTTTGTCTACATTTGACCCAGTGTTAGGTTAAACAGCCCAGTATTTTAGTTGGTGTAATTTAAATTTCACTGAATAAAATAACCCAACTTTTGGGTTTGTCCATATTTGACCTAGTGCTGCAATATAACATTTATTTACCTAATAATTTAATGTTAACTCAGATTATTATAGTAAATTTCAAGTATTTACTTACATTTACTTAAAATGTTAAGTATTTCTCTTGTAACTTAGAATTATTAAGTTTGCTTAACTTAATTGTTATGATTAGGCACAGTTTATTTACTTCATCATCTTAAGGTAATGTTTAATCAATTTCTTAAAGTCAACTAATGTTACTTAAAATGTTAAGTATTTCTCTTGTAACTTATAATTATTAAGTTCCCTTAACTTAATTTTTAAAAATATGCACAGTTAATTTGCTTAATCATGTAAGGTAATGTTTACTCAGTTTCTTATAGTAAATGTCAAGTATTTACTTA
>CAIGQQ010026242.1:571789-582969 GCA_903798035.1 Danio albolineatus | reverse complement strand
ATAATAATAATAATAATAATAATAATAATAATAATAATAATAATAATTTTAAAATATATGTATTTGTAGAAATTGCAAATAGAAAATATTATAATATTACTACTACTACTACTACTGCTCATAATAATAATAATAATAATAATAATAATATTGTAATAATTACAAATATTGTTGTATTCTGCTTTTGCATTAAGTATAACTATACACCATCTAATTGTTGTTTTGAATATTATTATATTGTGTATATAATTATCTTCATTGTTATTACGTTTTTATAACACAGTGAAATTTTATATTATAACAATAAATAATAAGAAAAATAAACAGAATATGAAATTACTCCACTCATAAACCATGAAACATTTTATTTTTTTAATCCACATGTCCTTTGGCCAAGTCAAGATAAATAGCTTGAATGAAATTGAAGTAGCTTTTATGAATAAAATGATAATGCTTCATGTGGGTGGCGAAGTGGGTAGCACAATCACCTCACAGCAAGAAGGTCGCTGGTTCGATCCTCGACTGGGTCAGTTGGCATTTCTGTGTGGGGGTAAGCTAAATTGTCCATAGTGTATGTGTGTGAATGAGAGTGTATGGGCTGCAGCTGGAAGGGCATCTGCTGTGTAAAACATATGCTTGATAAGTTGGTGGTTCATTCCGCTGTGGAATTAATAAAGAGACTAAGCCGAAAAGAAAATGAATGAATCAATCAATTATAGCATACACTGTTACTATGCATACGGTTGTTCTTCTCCATTCCCACTATACTGCAGGTACTTACACTGTTTACTATGCCGCACGGTGATTCAGTAATTAGTTCTGCTTGATTAATGGTAAAATATGTGCACACACAACCAGTCCTGAATGTATTGTAAATCTTATGAGGCTTCTGCTACGTTCACCTGCTCACTTGTTTATTGATTTATTCTAATTTCCCTTTTCCGAACGCGTGCTTGACATTTCACTGCCGATCTCTTGTTTAAATGCTGCTAAATGCCACTTTTCATTTTAATTCGCTTGTAACCAAAACATTCGACAAACAAACTCATCACAGACTGTGCCTCATTCAGCAATTATTGAAGTCCGTTTTATAAAAATGGAAACTTTTATTATTTTAAATGATTACTGTACTGAATATGTATGTTAATTTCTGTATATGGGCGCCACGGTGGCATAGTGGGTGGCACAATCGCCTCACAGCAAGAAGGTCGCTGGTTCGAGCCTCGGCTGGGTCAGTTGGTGTTTCTGTGTGGAGTTTGCATGTTCTCCCCGTGTTGGTGTGGGTTTCCTCCGGATTCTCCGGTTTCCCCCACAGTCCAAACACATGCGCTCTAGGGGAATTGATGAACTAAATTGTCTGTAGTGTATGAGTGTGTATGGATGTTTCCCAGAGATGCGTAAAACACATGCTGGATAAGTTGGCGGTTCATTCCGCTGTGGCGACCGCAGATTATTAAAGGGACTAAGCCGAAAAGAAAATGATTGAATGAATTTCTATGTATTGTGATGTTTTCTATTTATTTCTTGTTGTGAATTGTATTATGGGATGTTGATCTCTGCTCTGTCGACTCTAATGTTGAAAATTCAACTCTAAGTTACTTTTATTGACATTTTAGTCACTTGAAATAATATCATGTATAATATATGGAGAAATAAGTGTGTAAAATAAGAGAAAATGTACTAGCAGGTTTTTTTTTTAGCTTAAATACAACATCAACCCAGACAATATAGCACTTTAAATGTGCTGTATGTAAGTTTTTGACTCTTCTAAAGCATAAAAATGCTATAATGTGTTTGCAGATATTTCAGAATCATGCTACTGAACATTCTTGTTTATCTGAAAAACACTGCTGAAGTCAGATATTCTGCTTTTCTGGCGTTCAGAAGCACAGAATAGTGCACTCACTGCACTCCAGCAAATGGTAAGGTTTATAATCTAATTCATACATATTAAACCTCTTTAACATTATTAAATGTAGATGCTGAAGTTCTGATACGTTGAGTCAAAGTAAACCAGCATTTTTGGAGTGCATAAATGAATACAATTCACTAAAGAAAAAAAAGATTCATTGGATTGATTTATTAATGAATTTGATTCATTGATTCATTTTCCCGCCCTTTTTCGGACTCCAAGTGCACAACTGATGGCCACGCCCAATTGTTGCTTCCTTGGCGCTTCTCAGAAACCTACAAGTGACATCACGGACACTGTTATATATTTTTCCAGTCTTTGACCCTACGTTGGGTTAAAATAACCCAGCATTTTTAGAGTGCACAAATGAATACAATTCACTGAAAAAAAAACTATTTATTAGATCAATTGGATTCATTGATTAATTGGAATAATTGATTCATTGATTAATTGGAATTAATGATTCATTAGATTTATTGATTCATTAGATTCATTAGGTTCATTGATTCATTGTCCCAGCCTTTTTCGGATACCAAGTGCTCAACTGTTGGCCACGCCCACGTGTTGCTTCATTGGCGCTTTTCAGAAGCCTACGAGTGACATCATCGACACTACATCCATGTTTTTATTCCAGTCTTTGACCCAACATTGGGGTAAAACAACCCAGCATTTTTAGAGTGCATAAATGAATACAATTCACTGAAAAAAAAAACGATTCTTTAGATTCATTGATTAATTGATTCATTAGATTTATTGATTCATTTATTCATTGGATTTATTGATTCATTGGATTCATTGATTTATTGGATTTATTGATTCGTTAGATTTATTGATTCATTAGATTCATTGATTCATTGGGTTATTTGATTCATTAGATTCATTGATTCGTTAGATTCATTGATTCATTGTCCTGCTCTTTTTCGAATAACAAGTGCTTAACTTTTGGCCACGCCCACTTGTTGCTTCATTTGCTCCTTTAAGAAACCTATGGGTGACATCACCATATTTTTTCCGGTCTTTGGCCCAGCATTTTTAGAGTGCATAAATGAATATAATTCACAAAAAAAAAATTAATTGATTAATTGGATTCATTGATTAATTTAATTCATTAGATTTATTGATTCGGTAGATTCATTAGATTTGTTAGATTCATTAGATTCATTGATTCATTGTTTCATTGTCCCACCTTTTTTCGGATACCAAGTGTTCAACTGTTGGCCACGCCCATTTGTTGCTTCATTGGCGCTTCTCAGAAACCTGCAAGTGACATCATGGACACTACATCCATATTCTTTTTCCAGTCTTTGACCCAACATTGGGGTAAAACAACCCAGCATTTTTAGAGTGCGTAAATGAATACAATTCACTGAAAAAAAACAACGATTATTTAGATTCATTAATTCATTGGTTTCATTGGATTAATTGATTCATTAGATTTATTGATTCATTAGATTCATTGGATTCATTGATTCATTGGATTATTTGATTCATTAGATTTATTGAATTATTATATTCGTTGATTCATTGGATTCATTGATTCATTGGATTAATTGATTCATTAGATTTATTGATTCATTAGATTCATTGGATTCCTTGATTCATTGGATTATTGGATTCATTCGATGTATTGAATCATTATATTCGTTGGTTCATTGGATTCATTGATTTATTGGATTAATTGATTCGTTAGATTTATTGATTTATTGATTCCTTGGATTAATTGATTCATTCGATTTATTGATTCATTGTCCGGTCCCCTTTCTTCGAATAACAAGTGCTTAACTTTTGGCCACACCCACTTGTTGCTTCATTTGCTCCTTTAAGAAACCTATGGGTGACATCACCTTCATATTTTTTCCGGTCTTTGACCCAGCGTTGAGTTAAAACAACCCAGCATTTTTAGAGTGTATAAATTAATACATTTGATTCATTAGTAATGTTCAACTTCATTTGTTTGTTTAACTTCAGCCCATATCAATTGTTCACAACCGCTTACCTTAAATACATTTAGTAAAGCCAATGAATCATCTTTTTCAGTGTTCAGAATATTGTCAAGTGTTTGCAACCAGAAGAAAACGCAGCATAAAGGCATACGAGTTCATTCAGAACTGCGTTATTGATTTAGAGAAGTGACTTTGTGCGTTTGTATCTTCACAGACTATAAAGAAAGCTGAAAGTGAGTCAAAGTCAAACACCTGAGTTAGATCAGCCCTGTGCGAAGGTCGTTCGTCTTAGTATCTCTTCAAAAAGACTCTTGTTTCTGAAATAAGAGGGCAGCTGAACAATTAAAGAAACAGCACTGTGTCGTGGGAATATAAACAGACAGGTTATTGCAGTGTGTCTTGCAGTGAAGAATGGCTTTCAGGGTCAGCTGAACTCAAATATTAAAGATGAGCTTGTTTTCTTTGATTGTGGGACTGAGGGATTGATATCACAGGCTTCCTCTCGTGTGTTCTTCCATTAGTATTTTACTCATGTCTGTCATTTTCCATGCTTCATTTCAACACATTTGAGCTGATGCCAGACGTGAGCAGAATTACGTTTCTTGATCTGTTGAATTGCAGGTATATTTGCTCACGACGCTGATTGTTGGTTTGTTTCGCATTGAAGTTCTCCTTGTTTTGTTTTTTTGAACAGTAGTTGCACTAAGATGCAGGACACAATGCCGGTGTTTGAAATAATAGATGAATTAATGTCTCTTGTGGTTTGCAGTAAATCTGATCTTGAGATGCCAGATCTTCTTGAGTAATTAATTCATGCAATTATTGAGGTGCATATTGTCTTATCATAAGCCACTGATGATGAGAGATCAATTCCCAGTAGTGATGCATATTATCAGATCCTAAAATGCAGTGTTATTGTTATTGTGTGCTACTTCCAAATGGCACAAAAACACGTATTTTCACTAACTAACTAACTACTTAACCAACTAACTAAATAACTAACTTAACAACTCACTAAAATTTATTAATGAATTATATTTTTGGTCATTTTATTTATGTATTTATTCATTCATTTATTCATTCATTTATTCGTTCAGTTAGTTATTTAGTTATTTTTCAAAGCTTTTGCTGTTATGTTTGGTTAACCATAATAACCTACATGTCAGGATGAGCATCATTAATAACCATACCCCAGCAAATAATTTTCATCTTCTTCAACCAATTTGTTCATTAGAAGAAGGGTGTTGCTAACAATATTAAAAAAAGCCCTGATAGCCCTGCTCTAAATGACTGATAACCTTGCTCAAATGACTGAAAACCCTATCCTAAAGCACTTATAGTCCTGCTTTAAAGGACTCATAGCTCCACCCTAAAATACTAAAAACCCCATCCTAAATGACTGATAACTCCGCCCTATACTGAAAACCCCATCCTAAATGACTGATAGCTCCACCCTAAATGACTGATAGCTCCACCCTAAATGACTGGTAGCTCCGCCCCAAAATGACTGATAGACCCGCTCTAAATGACTGATAGTCCCGCTCTAAATGACTGATAGTCCCGCCCTAAATGACTGATAGTCCCGCCCTAAATGACTGATAGTCTCGCCCTAAATCCCGCCCTAAATGACTGATAGTCCCGCCCTAAATGACTGATAGTTGAGGTCCTCGTGTTGGTGTGGGTTTCCCCCACAAGTCCAAAGACATGCGGTATAGGTGAATTAGGTAAGCTAAATTGTCTGTAGTGTATGAGTGTGTATGTGTGTTTCCCAGTGATGGGTTGTAGCTGGATGAGCATCTGCTGTGTAAAACATATGCTGGATAAGTTGGCGGTTCATTCCGCTGTGGTGATCCCTGATTAATAAAGGGACTAAGCCAAAAAGAAAAAGAATGAATGAATAATAATAGTAATTAATAATAATAATATTAATAATATTAATAATAATAATAATAATAATAATAATAATAATAATAATAATAAGCAATGTTATTTGAACAGCAAATCAGCATATTAATATGATTTTTGATGGATCGTTTAACAGCAGTAATAACGTTTTAAAAATCCACAGAAATACAATTATTTCAAAATATAATCAAATATAACACCATTTTTAATAGTAAAAATATTTCACTTTTTTGCTGTACTGTGGATCAAACAAAAGTATAAAAGCAGTCTTTCATTTTTTAAAACTCTTTTAAGGTCAATATTATTAGGCAATTAAAAAAAAACAATACTTAAGGGGGCTTATAATGATGACACAATTACTGCTTTTATTCCTGCCAAAATAAAAGAAAAAAGATCTTTCCATGCTGTTAAACATCACTTGAGAAATATTTAAAAAATAATTTAATTTCTATTTGAATATAAAGTCATTTACTCCTGTGATTTCAAAACTATTTTTTATTTAACGCTTCATTAATCCAGCGGTGTGATCCTAAAAAAATATTAATATTTAGATTTTGCTGTTAATTAAATTTTTGCAATAATTTGGATGTTTTGTTTCAGTTCAAGTCCAAAGACATGCAGTACAGGTGAATTGGGTAAGCTAAACTGTCCGTAGTGTATGAGTGTGAATGAGTGTGTATGGATGTTTCCCAGAGATGGGTTGCAGCTGGAAGGGCATCCACTGTGTAAAACAAATGCTGGATAAGTTGGCGGTTCATTCCGCTGTGGCAACCCCGGATTAATAAAGAGACTAAGCCGAAAAGAAAATGAGTGAATGAATGAATGAACTATTGCGATATGAATACAGTTTCACAAGCTAGATGAACAGCACTATTTGGTGGTTTTCCGATGAGTCTATCAGTATTCAGATACAGAAACTGCATAATCCCAATGTTTTTCTCACTTTGCTTTGTCTCGTTTCTAGTCCAAATGTCTAAAAATTCTTCGAGCAAGTGAACATATTGTTTTGTTTTCACCTTTAGAAGAAATAATTCATCATTAACAGTTTAAAACGAGCTAAATTAGCCAGTGTGGTAAGCAAAATAATCTTGCTTTCACTTTGAAATGCAGATATTTGGACTAAAAACCGTATAAATTCAGTATAAATACAGCAATTAAATACAATTCTGTAGCTCCAGCCTCCAGGTCAACTATAATTCAGACTCAGCATTGCATATGATGTGACTATTGCAGATGCGCACATTGCGATATCGATGCTGAAACCATACGATGTTCAGCCCTAACCTACATCATTAAAATACTGAATCTCAGAAGAGAACACAACAACTTAATAAGCATCCACGCAAACATACAGATCTAATATTGTATCATTTTAAACACTATATAACAGTGGCACAAAGCAAAAAAAAATGAATATATATATGGCCGACTACAGCATGTGATTATGTAAAGGTCAGAGCGGTGCGGGCTGTTATTTGTGTCGCTCAGACTCTCCACAGGCGTCTGCTTTTTCTGCTGATTGCTGCTTGTTTGCTGGTTTTCTTGACAATATGCAAATGTCTGTTTTTTTTACAGCTATATTTCATATCTCTTTTTTTTATTTGCATACGCTCGGCTTGGCACCGGGAGGCTCAGACCTGTCTGCAGCAATCAGTCACAAGTCATTTTTTAAAGTAAATTACACTTGTGTAGCGTACAGACAAAGATGAGTGTGTGACAGTTTAATAACTCTATAACTAATAATAAAACTGGCTGGCCTTGAATGCACTGATGCAGCTCGATGTGCGTCTGAAAAACAGAAAAGACTTGTTTTTAATACACTGGTGCTCAAGTGTGAGGATGAGTTTGACGGAAGCATTTATTTTGATTAGAAATACTGCAAAAAATCTCATTTAAAAATCTTTTAAAACGTTAATTAATTTCTATATGAATATAAAGTACAATTAAAACTATTTCTGTGGATTTTCAGCATAATTATTCCAGATCATTCAGAAATCATGAAAACCAGTGTTGGGTAAGTTACTTTAAAATAGTAATTAATTACTAAGTACTAATAACTAGGGCCACACGGAATCTGCGCGCACAGAATTCCGCAGATTTCCGCAGATTTTTAGCCCATCATTAATTCTGTTTATTTACTGGTTTGAATGTGTGTAAATTTATATTTATTCAATTTTCAAATTAATTTCAATAAAAATATTGATAAATATGAAAATATTCATATGTTTTTTTTTTTACAATACAGTTTGTAAAGTACTATTTTCTGTCTTTTAGAAGAGATTTTATACGAGATACTTGCTTTGTTTACCAAATAAAGTGGATCTAATTGGATTTGCATTGTAAACATTAAATAAAAGTTAAAAAGGTATTACTTTTTATTTCATACTTTAATTTTTTAGTTATGATACTCCTAAAATCATTCCGCATGAATCCGCAGATTTTTAACAAAATACTCCGCAGAAATAGCACAAAATGTCCGCAGATTCCGTCTGGCCCTGCTAATTACTTAATCAATATTGTATTTAAAATACTTTTCTAATTACTGTGTCTGAAAAATTACTTAATTACTCAATAAGTAATTTAACTAAATACTTCTTGAAATCCCTATAAACCTTGAGTGGACAAATAATAAAAATTTAACTCTGTAAATAGTAAATACTTAGATAAAACATACGAGTCAAACATGAAATAGTTTAGCCTTTTAGTTTTCTGAATCATCTTTATTATATTCTATTTTAAAAAAATCTATAATAATTACATGCATAATAATTTTTAGTATGCAATGTAACCTTTAGGAACACAATTCCTGAATAGCAAAAAAAATATTATTCAGCATATCTATCGATCAAGCAGTGCTGCTTTTTTGCCAGACACAGGTATTTTGTTTAATATGCACCTAAAAGATTTTGCCTGCTTAGCAGAAGTTGCCGCGGTGTTATATTTCCATCCAGCTATTTTAATTTGCATTTCGGATCTGCTTATAAAAAAACGGTTGATGGAAACGCCATGATGCGCATACATTTTGAAAATGCGCATAAAAAAATGTCTGCGCATAACTGAGTAGGATAAACTTTTATTCGATAAGAAAAGATGCGCATAAACTGCAATAGAAACACTTATCCCACATAAATTCCACCATGCGCATTAAATAAAGGTCATGTGATTTAGTTATAAGAGATCATGTGATGATGATAATGTGTGTGAATGGACAAACCAGCAGGCTGAGCACATCGTAAAACATCTGAAATGTTGTTTTGGTCATTCTAAAGCGCCTCACCGTTTCAGTAGTTGTGTTATTATATTATTAATGACCTCCAGAATCAAGAGCGTCTGTGCTCCGCGTCTGACAGCTTCAAACGCCACCGCGTGTTCACTGCGGGTCAGGATTGCCTCCTGAGGAGCAGGTCATTTATGAAATGAAGAAAAGATTCACGCAGCTTCTCCTACTGCAGCAAATTACGCTTTTACTGTTGATTTTTGGCGCCGGTTAATCAGAAAAAGACGATTTTGCTCGCTTTGACTCATTGGTTCATTCGCATTTTTGGATGGAAACATAGCTACTGTGATAAACAAGGATCACTCAGAAGTGTTCGTCTGTGCTGCCGTGTCAGGTGCTTTAGTAGATTACTCGTGCTGTTGACAAGTGAAAAGTGTTGAAAAGTGAATTAATGGGAATATTTCCATTTTGTAAAACAGCGGCTGCGTCCGAAACCGCCTACTACTCAGTAGGTACTGCTTTTGAATTTAAACGTACTACTCGGCCGTTAGAAAAGTACGTTCTATACAGTATGAATGTGAGAAGTATAAATGGAATTCGGACATACTACATCCGCCATTTTGTCACGGTCACGTGACCTACCTGCGTCAGTTGCGTCGCTTCACTCCCATTCATGAATTCACTCGTGGGGCATCATGGGATAGCGCAGCGTGCATGGGATGCGCACTTCAGAATCTCGCCGGAAGTAGTAAGTCATCCGGGTACTTCTCGCATACTGATTTTCGAATTCTATGAATTCGGACATACTACTCGGCTCGCATACTGATTTTAGCGTACTATACAGTATGGAAGTATGCGGTTTTGGACACAGCCAGCCACTCGCTTCAGCCGACTCCAACATCTTCCGCTTTATGACTAGCAGCAAACTGGCACGCGGCGCTATCACATGCATCTGCACTACGATCATTTTAAAGCGCCAGAGTTTACTTTTACCTTTAGAGGATAAATTAATAAAATTGTGTAAGATTATTCAGCGAGTTTGATTTATTTTACAATGTAATGCAGGTACATTATAAGTAACTGTAATTAAAATACCTAAAAATGAACAGTAATCAGTGACTCTACTTTTTCAGTGGAAAAGTAATTTAATTACAGTAACGCGTTACACCCAACACTGATGCCAACACAAGGTTAATTATAATTATACCCACCTTAAATTATATTCAAATAGAAATTAAATATTTTTTTAATATTTCTCAAGTAATGTTTAACAGCATGGAAAGATCTTTTTTCTTTTATTTTGGCAGGAATAAAAGCAGTAAGTGTGTCATTATTATAAGCCCTCTTACGTTTGTTTTTTTCCCCCTTTGATTGTCTAATAATTTTGACCCTAAAAGCGTTTTAAATAATTAAAGACTGCTTTTATTCTATTCTATTCTATTTTATTCTAGACGAAATAAAACAAATAAGACTTTCTCCAGAACAGTGGTTATACAAGCTTCCTTCTAGTGGTATGCGGAGGAATCTCTAAATAATTAAAGTAAAAAAATGAACACACTTTTAAGACTTTGACGTGTACGATAATACCAATGTGATCCGTGAATTGATTTTATTAGGCTAAACCTTTTATTTAATTGGCTGATAATAATAAATATTCTTAATTAGAAAAATTAATCTGCCTTGATTTTAAACTGTGCAGTGCTGTAGCTGCTTAATTAGGCCTACTACGCTACTGTACTTCAATACCGGCTATTATGGTGGTACTTGGAGAGACAATTTTTTTATGAGGTGGTACTTGGAGAAAAAAGCTTGAGAACCACTGCTCCAGAAGAAAGAATATTACAGGTAATACTGTGAAAAATTCCTGAATCAGTTCAATATAATTTGGGAGATATTTAAAAAATCACAGGAGGGCGAATAATTTTGCCTTCACACACACACAAACACACACACACAGACACACACACACATATATATAGATACACACACACACACACACACACACACACACACACACACAATATGAAAGCTCCTATTTCCTCCAGCAGTGTGGTTTGACCTCAACAGAGAGTGTAAATGCAGGATCACAGATGACGGATGTGCTCCCGCTGACCTTTAAGCCCAGTAATCTGCATTCATTACATCCTTCATGTGTGCTGAGGAGAAGCCCAAACTCTTTCCTTTCAGGGTCAACGGTGTCGTT
>CAIGQQ010026242.1:423598-435058 GCA_903798035.1 Danio albolineatus | reverse complement strand
TTCTCTGTAAACCCTAGAGATGGCTGTGCGTGAAAATCCCAGTAGATAAGCAGTTTCTGAAATACTCAGACCAGCCTGTCTGGCACCAACAACCATGCCACATTCAAAGTCACTTAAATCAGCTTTCTTCCCCATTCTGATGCTCGGTTTGAACTGCAACAGATCGTCTTGACCATGTCTACACGCCTAAATGCATTGAGCTGCTGCATTGTGATCGGCTGATTAGAAATTTACGTTAACGAGCAGTTGGACAGGTGTACCTAATAAAGTGGCCAGTGAGTGTGTATTCTGATTCTAGTAGTTGAAAAAATATATATATGCAAATGGACACTTTTGCAATATTATGATATATATATATGCTGCATCTATGAAGTTTATATGTGTGAAATCTAAACATGTGCTTGTAAGTTATATATGTAATTTGTATATAGTAAACGTAAAAGTTAGTGAAGTTAGTAAAGCTAGTAAAAGTTATTCTGTAACATTACTGTTGTGATAACAGTTAATAAATAAATTAATTTAATTTTATTTAATTTTATTTTAGATTAATAAAAGACTTAAAAAAAAACACTTTTTAACTTCAAAATCGATGTATAACATGTTGTTTCAACAAGGGCTCATTCTAAAAACGAAGTCCTATTTACGTTTCTGGAGACTGCACGTTATGTAGTCAGAGGTACATACGATTGGTCGGTCAGTCTGTCAGTCAGTCAGTCAAACAGTCAGTCGACAGCGGCCTCTGGTGGTTTCATGCGAGAACAGCAGGAGCGAACGGCACTCGCGAGAGACATTTGAGATCTCAAAAAGCGTACACAGCGGCCTCTGGTGGATCCGCGAAAACAAAAACTGCAAAAATACATACCTCCCGGGCAGTGTTGGGTGTTACTGTAATTAAACTACTTTTCCACTGAAAAAGTAAAGTAACTAATTACTGTTTATTTTTAGGTATTTGAATTACAGTTACTTATAATGTACCTGCGTTACATTGTAAAATAATTAAACTCGCTGAATAATCTTACACAATTTTATTAATTTATGTTCTAAAGGTAAAAGTAAACTCTGGCGCTTTAAAATCATCGTAGTGCAGATGCATGTGATAGCGCCGCGCGCCAGTTTGCTGCTAGTCATAAAGCGGAAGATGTCGGACTCGGCTGAAGCGAGTGGCTGTTTTACCAAATGAAAATATTCCCAGACAAGAACATTACAGTATTAATCCATTTATTTTTCCTCATTGCGCGCCTGTGTGCTGTAGCGCGCGGCTTTTTCAAGGCTATCGCGCACCTTACATGGGCTATGAAGATTACTATGAGAAAGGCTAGGATGACTACGCAGATGTGACAGAGGGAGTCGGCGAATTTAACATGACTGATGCTGCTCTGTTTACAGAGTAATAAGACGCCTTTTGCTCGATCGGATCACAGGTAAACAAGAGAGACACAATCCAGTTCAAAAACATGCCGTATAAATCTGAAGCCTTTTGTCCACTTCCGATCAAACTGCAGGGCTTTCATTCGAATACTGCCAAAAATAATGCTTTTGTTGTAAAGATCCTGCCTGATCGATACATATGTAGAATGATATTTAAGAAGGTTACATTGCATACTAAACATTATTATGCATGTAATTATTATAGATTTTTTTAAATAGAATATAATAAAGATGATTCAGAAAACTAAAAGGCTAAACTATTTCATGTTTGACTCGTATGTTTTATCTAAGTATTTCTTATTTACAGAGTAAATATTTATTATTTGTCCACTCAAGGTTTATAGGGATTTCAAGAAGTATTTAGTTAAGTTACTTATTGAGTAATTAAGTTACTTTTCAGACACAGTAATTAGAAAAGTATTTTAAATACAAAATTGATTAAGTAATTAGTAATTAATTACTTTTTTAAAGTAACTTACCCAACACTGGTACCTTCATTTCAGTTGTACCATAAAAGGCACAGAACAGTATCATTAGAGGTCTTTTCAGGACCATATAAGGTACAATTTTTACAAAGGTACAAAACTGTTCCTCAAGGAACATTATTTGTACCATCGTGTACCTTTTTTTCTGAGAGTGTAGTAATCTTGAATACCTTAGCTGCGTCCCAAATGACACACCATACACTATGCACTATGTACTTATGCACTTACACACTCAACAGTATAGTATATGAATGTAGTGTTGTCCCAAATGGAGCACTAATGGCTTTTTCACTAAGCTGAAGTTCAAACTGTTTACCCGATGATGTTTGACGGTTGCCAAAATTATGAAATAAATGACCAAAGTACCAAATAATACCTGCATGAGTCCGGGGCGTATTCCACAGCCTCCAGAAACACACTCAGGGCCACGTTCTCAGAATGAGCCTGGGTTGAATAATTCAGGAAGGCTAATAATTTTGACTTTATTTAACTTTATTAAGAGATCTTTTGTTTCTACATTCTAATGTACACACAGCAAAAAAATCAGTGTACATTTAACTCAATTTGAGTTCAACTTAACACTCCTTGGGTGTACATATGACTCCCTCCATGTTGGAGTTAAAATAACACCGTCTAAAGTGTGGAATTTGTACATCACTCACAGAGTTCATTTGAACACAGTAGGAGTTTATTCTTATATTGAACTGGAGTGTGTGTTACCCTTCAAAGTGTTAATATATTACTTTTTTTTCTTATATTATCAATTGGTGTGTGTGACACAACAGTGATCAAATATGTCGAAAATACTTTGATTTATTAACTGTTCATTAATCTTTTCATTCATTAATGGATTATGCATGTGTATATAAGCTAATGAGCGCATATAGTACTCTGCTTCTGATGAGAATTAATTTATTATATCATCAAGACTCGTAAAACATACTGGTTTGATCACAGTTTGTCCGAAAGAACGGGTTCGAGGAAAAAACCCGGACTTCCCATCACTAGTGGGAAATACTCTGCATATTGGGTTAAAAGATTAACACTTAACAGAAAAACTCTTTAATATACTGTCTTTCACACTCGTGGATTAAAATGTACTCTGGTTTTAACACCAAACAAATCACACTGTATATTTAACACTGGAATTTTTGCTGTGCAGCTTTCTGTTTATATTTACATTTTGTATCTCATGATGTAATAGTTATTTATTTGTACTTTCCTAACTTCTACTCTTTACTTGGCTTAACATTATTCTTGTATTCTTTGTGGGTTTATTTTTTTCACAGTAGTTTTTTAACATCTGTTATTATAGAACAAGTCTATCTGGGTGGGGACTCGGGGTTGTTTCACGATATGGTCATATGCTTTATGCTTACTATGTTAAACAAAAACTGAAAGAATAAAAAACAATTGTTCACAAAAAAAGCTATATTAAGAGAGATGATTGAATATATATCGTTTATATTTTTATAGGGATGATAAATGAAACAACCTACTTCACGCTCTAGTGTCTATTTGTGTGTGTTTGTGTTTTTTGGTCTAATGTACTATAGGAATTTTGACTCCGATTTGCCTAAAAGTGAATATTTATCATCACCCTGGGTGCCGCCGTGTCTGTGTGTAACATCATACAGACTAAATCAGATGGGAATTTCCATACTAGTTCCCAAGTTGATCCTGTGTCACTTCTGGATCGCTTTTCCAGGTTGGAAGTTCCAAGAGTGTAGCGTTAAAAACACACAGTGCTCAGCATAATGAGTTCACACCTCACAGATCTCTCTTTTCATTGAATAATTTCTCTAGCGTGCTTTACAATAATATACTTTGTGCATATACATTAGATTAGTCAATATTAAAGACAAAACTGCTACTAATGTAAGACCAAAAATGACAACACCCAAAGTAATATGTTGAGGGAAAATGTACAAAATTGAACAAACATCTCAAATTTAGTAGATTTTTGTGCTTTTAATGCATAGTAGCACTGACACTTTTGATATTTTATTGAGATTTCTTGTATTGTTTTTGCATTGTTTGCTTTTTAGTTGTGTTGTATTATTTGTTTTTACTGGTGTTAAAGGGCACCTTTGATGAAAAATCTACTTTTTAAGCTGTTTGGACAGTCATATGTGTAGGTATAGTGTATAGACTGTCATTTTGGGCTGATATAAACACACCCAGTCCTTTTTTTCAATTTAACAACATAAAAACGGTGGAAAAATTGGAGCGGTTTTGAGACCGACCGCAACTTTACGTAGGAGTGCGGTCCCCCCGCCCACCCATATTGATTGACAGCACGCGTTACCATATCCTCAGTTTGTTGTTTCACGTCCGCCATTTTCTTAGTGTACGTCGAAGCGATGCCACCAAAAGAACACCCTTGCGCTGTTTTTGGATGCAAGGCTCAACACAAGAGCCTTCATCGTCTTCCTGGAAATGAGCAACAGAGGCTTAAGTGGCTGAGTTTTATCTTTAACGATCAGGTGCCTGAAAACGTACCTAAACTGTCGTATGTTTGCGCTAACCATTTTAGCGCAGACTGCTTTGAGAATGCGGGACAACTCCACTCGGGATTCGCAAGTAAATTGTTTTTGAAAAATGGATCAGTTCCAACAATCCACGATCCCTTTTGCATATAAATCATACCAATGCAGTGTTTATCTTAGTGGATATCTTTATGTCTTGTCTGTATTTGTTTGTAGAACTCTGATATGGCGAACTTTATCAAACGCATTACGGATGATGCATGCATCGTTACATAGCGGCTGTAAAACTGGACAAAGACATAAATGATTTTGTAACTACAACTCTGACACATTCTGGCTCATTCGGATTATTGATTCCTCAACAGTGGTCTCTGCTTGTTCTGAGTCCGGGTCGTACACATACGGCTGAATGCTTCTCTCTGTCTGCCTGTCTGTTGCCGTACACAAAGCAGGGTCGCTCTTGGCTCCGCCCCCTTGTTAAGATTGGCGGGAAGGCGAAACTAATTTTCATGTGAAGCAACACACCCCTAAAACAGCCACCTGTGCACACGCCCCCAAAATTACACTTTTTAACACATTATAATAAAACAATCTGAATTGTGTTTTGATCTAAAGCTAGACTGGCACACTCAGAACAACCATAGTAGTGATATAAAATCTTAAAAAAGGGTTAATGTATGTGCCCTTTAAGCACTTTGGTTGATCTTGGTTGTAGTAAGGTGCTATATACAGTAAATAAAGGTTGATTGATTGATATTTTGTAGTTTGTAATTTTTATTTATTTATTTATTTGTTTATTTATTTGTTTAAATGTATTATCTTTCTATGTCTAACAATGTTAGGTGACTAATTGTTTCCGTAATTATTAGTATTATTAAATAAAATGCGGAATATCTGGCAATTTAGTTAACGTAACCTGTTTAACAAACGGGAAAATTCAAGAGAAACATAGAAACGTTTCAGATTTAGTGGATATTTGTAAAGTTTGTCATTTGTTTTCTTTAACGTTGTTTTATTGGTTTTAATTACATTACAAAACCCAGCAAACAACACAGAATATTAATATATATTATGTTTTAGAACAGTAGTCTCAAACTCAATTCCTGGAGGGCCGCAGCTCTGCATAGTTTAGCTCCAACACCTCCAAATCACACCTAGTTGACACCTAGTTGACCCATCCCAAATGACACACTATACAATATGCTCTATTTACTTATGCACTTACACACTCAACAGTATAGTATATGTATGTAGTGCTGTCCCAAATGGAGCACTAATGGCTTTTTCACTAAGCGGAAGTTCAAACCGTTTCCCTGATGGCGTTTGACGGTTGTCAAATTCATGAAATAATATAGTATAACCACATTTACCATCGGGAGGTGCTATAATCACTCTTGTTGGAGAATTTTGATTTCACAATCCAAAATAGTTATCCAACATGTGCGCCCGATAGCTCCGCCCCTTCCGCTACGTGCACAAAGCTGCGGTCGTTGAGTGTGTGAAGTGTCCATCATTACACACTTCATATTACCGGTGAAATTAGTGCATCACCGGGCAATTAGGGCACTTATTATTATTAGAGTTTTCAGTGTGAACGCACTTATTACACTATTTATACTACAAAATGGCATAGAATAGTGCATAAGTATGCGATTTGGGATGCAGCTCTTGATTAGTTGGATCAGCTGTGCTTGATTAGGGTTGAAGCAAAACTGTGCAGAGCTGTGGCCCTCCAGGAATCCAGTTTGAGACCTATGCTTTTGAATGTACTTTACCACCCTAAAATTTATTAAACAGAATAACATATACTACTACATATAATTCTATGTACAAAAATAAAATAAAGTTAATCAATAAAAACATCTTAATTGACCAATGTGTGTGTGCTTATATAATCAAATAAATAAATATTATTAATAAAAAAAAATTCAAACACATTATCACATTAAATTTTAAATTACAGCCATCTTTCCAAAGACTTCCAATTCATATCCGTGTATAAAGTAACCAAAGGTTGACCGAAGTTTGCTATTTTTGAAGTTATTTCAATGTATATTTATTACTTATTTAAATGAAAATAGCCGTTTAAATAAACTTTTCGTTTTCAAAAAGGGGTGTACTCGTTTATGCTGAGCACTGTATTTGGTAACTCCATACTGAATACAACCAGAAAACATCTCTAAAGGTACTGGATGTTGATAACAACCCCCCCAAAAAAAAAAATCCAAATATGCAAAGAAAACTAAATTAATTATTTCACAAATTAAATTATGTAATAAAATGAAATGACACTGAAAAAAGACACATGAACACATGAAGAAAGGGAGGTGTAGAAAGGTAGTGAAAGCCTAGACAGCAGCTGAAATCTTTCAGTAGTTCTTCAGCAACCCTCTGCCCTTCCTTAGTGTAAATGCATATCAGCTGCTTTTATCCAACATCTACATTAGCAGATGCTTTCAGAGAAAGAAAATCAAGCTGTAGAATGGCCCAGCCAATCACCTGACCTGAACCCAATAGAGAATACAGAATAAAGCTCAGATTTGATAGACGAGACCCACAGAAGCATCAAGATTATCACACTCTGTGGAAGTCTGTGAGAAACTCACACCTGAGCAATGCATGAGGCTTGATTCTCCATATGAAAGGTGTTTATAATAATTCTAACATTTTTATATAATATTTTAAGTCATAAAAGGTTGAAAGTCTTACAACCCCCAGTAACGTTCCGCTGTGTATTGACTATACAATTGCGAAAGAACATGTACAGTACGAGTTGGCTAAAGCCGATGTTGAGAATGATGTTTTATTATCTGGCAACCACAAGTTGAAACCACAAAGGTTAAAACACAACAGTACATGCACCATAGATGTCTCGAGGAGAAAAAATAAGCCACAGAGCGGCTCTGGCATACACACAAAAATAAATAACAGCGACTGTAAAAGAAAAAAGAGAGAGAGAGAGAGAGGGCTGTTTTTCCAGTATCAGGAGAGCAGACAGAAATGTGCTCTTAACTGATATGATGAATTGCTTGGTTTGGCTGAAACACCAGCAGCTCCTGCTTTATTTGATCATTCAGAGGGATTGTGGTGGAAATGTAATGCGGTAAATAAGGTTTCACTCCCTCTCTCTGTCTTTAGGGAGAAGCTTTAGGACGGGATCTGAGGTCAACGGTTGTTTTCAGCCGGGAAACATTTTGCGTTATCATGCTTTCACATATCAGGTTTGTGTGTAGGATGTGTGTGTGAGAGAGATTGAGTGACATTTCATAGGGTATAATGGACCACATACCTTGAAGCTCAGGTATGTGATTTTTTTCTTTCCTTCTCTTCTACTTCCTTGGTGGCCCAAACATATTTGTAACCTTTCATTATGAATGAAAGCTTGTAACTACAACTTACTACTACTGCTACACACACACTCTCTCTCTCTTTCTCTCTCACAATTCAATTCAATATTGGCTTTTTTTTTAAATTTTTTTTTATTTTTTTATTTGTGGTAGCAATAAATACAGCACAATAATTACATTAGTTTTTATGATATAAAAATTATTTAAAAATTGTAATAACTAATAAGAGAATATACATTTCCCACTGCTAAACATTTTTCTTTTTGGTCCCACTTTATATTAAGTGAACTTACATGGTAATTAGATGTGTAAGTAGTGTGTAACTGCAGTGTATGTACACACTGGTACATAGTATTTACTTGTGTAATACTGGTGTAACTACACTCATGTAACAACCCACTGAACAGTATGTGTAAGTACAGATGTGTAGCAGGACATTGGTACCAACACTAGGAAAGTACACATCTGTAACAAGAGTTATGGAAGTGCATTGTGTAACAATAATATGCACTTGCAGATGTTTTCCCACTTCCACAGCTGTTTGAGGATCATGTACTTGTGAACACTGTATGGCAGAACTAATGCTGCATTAGAAGTGATACCAGTGTACCTACAGGGCAAATCCACAGGAGCTGTCCACTCAATATAAAGATGTATCTGAATTTGAGCATGGGTAGATGGAAGTGGTAGATGATAGTGGTCCTGTGTCTCTGAACACACGTTTCAAAAATGCATCTTTGGTTGAGGTTTTATTGTATAATGTTTATTCTGATTATTTTGAATCTTGTGCTTAATAAATATCCTTATTTATAAAAAAAAAACTAAAACTGATCCTGAAACTAATACAAACTAAACTAAAACTAAGCAATTTCAAGTTATAGAAACTAACAGAAACTAGTAAATCTGCCTTTATAAATTAATTAAAATTACTAAATTTTAAACAACAAGTGAAAACGAAATAAAAACTAAAACTCCCAAAAAATCTAAAACTTTTGTAACCTTGGTGGTCAGACTTTACGATACGGTTCATTAGTTAATGTTAATTCATGCATTTACTAACATGAACAAACAATAAACAATACATTTACTACAGTATTTGTACATGTTAATTAAGGCAAGGCAAGTTTATAGCACATTTCATACACAGTGGCAATTCAAAGTGCTTTACATAAACAGAAATAAAATTGAAGTATAAGACAATAAAAACAAATAATAATAAAAAAACAGATACAAATATTAAAATGTGTTAAAACAAGTTATAAAAGAATGACACAATAGTGCGATCTGTCGGACGTAGCACAGTGCTCATTCAGTAAAGGCACAGCTAAACAGATGTGTGTTCAGTCTTGATTCGAATGTACCTAATGTCGGTACATTAGTTACATAAGTTACATTAGTTAACATTAGTTAATGGTACATTAGTTAACTTTAGTTAATGAAAATACAGCTGTTCATTGTTAGTTCATGTTAACTCATGCATTAACTAATGTTGACAAGCATGGACTTGGATGTAAATAATGCATTATTAAATGTTCAGTTATGATTAATAAATGCTGTCCAAGTGTTATTCATGATTAGTTCATGTTAGTAAGTGCATTAACTAATGAACCTTACTGTAAAGTGTTACCCCAATAGTGTTCAATTGCGCGTCTAGCTCTGATTTTGGTACCCTTTTGTTATGCAAGGCACCCTTTGGAAAGGGTACGGTTCACTTTTTGGTACCTTTTGATAGTGGAAACGGGCATAAAAGCGCAACGACCCGTACCATACTGCTCAGTGGAAATCGGCCATAATGGGAAACAAATGATTAATTTATTTGTAGTTTTTAAAAATTTGTTTAAAAAATCACTATTTATTTGTGATTAATTTACATTTAATTTACTCCGGAATTTTATTTTTGTAGCTGAATGATTTAAACCTTTCTTGAAAAGCTCACACACAGTCATATGCACACAGTCTCTTGGTTAAGGTGGCTATAAAATATAACTGCTGTAACTCTGCAGATCCTGCTATATTACAATGCTGCGATGCTGAAACTATATATTGTGCAGTCCCAATGCTTCAGTACGATAATAATAAAAACAAAAGCACAGACTTGCCCTTTAAAACCTGTGTCTGAGATCACCAGGATTGATGTCAAGGTTGTTAAGCTGGGAAAAGTGTCTCTCTTTGTGCCGCTTTCCCTTTAAAACACACAAAAGGAGCTGAAGAAAAAAAGAGCCGGGCCAAACTAGCTAATGGACAAGTGATGAAACAGTGTTTCCTGCGCTCTGAGAACTCACTCGGGCTCCATAAGTTTAATAGCGGGACATTAACATAGTTTGTACGTTAAAATAGTTTGAAGGATCAAGTCGGAAAAACATGACGATGGTGTCAGCCAATCTTGAGTTACCTCTCCTTTGATAATCGCTCCATTTTTTTTCCACCTCCCAGAATGTTCACATTTCAGAAGTCCGGGGTATGCTTGCTTACAAAAACAACAATAATAAAAAAGCTCGGTAGCAACCAAGAATATTGTTTCACTGGCAAGCCACTGTAATTTACTGGAAATATGCGTCAAGGAAAGAGTGTATATTTCTCGGTTTGTCCATATGTGTGTTTGCAGTGATGAAGTGTGTTGTCAAAAGACATGGTGCCTGCGTGATGTGGATTGATTGTTTCAGGTGAGAGAGAGGAGTCCAGAGGATTTGACTCTCTTATATTTATGATCGTTTCTCCATGACTACCGGGCTGTGTTTAGGAGCATGATCTTTCAGTAAATCCTATTATATTCTCTTTAATCTCCGATATAAACCAGGCCAGGGTTTGTTCCTGCAGTGTGGTTTTAGCATGTCCCAATATCACTCTATACATCTGTGACTGCTGACATGACCATTAAGAGAATAGATAGCCTGAAGATTTATTCTCTGTCATTGTTATTCTAACATTATACTGTAACTTGCTTATTTTCCTCTCTGTTGAATGCAGAGAAATGTGCGCATAAGGATTGTGGTGCACAGATGACGCTTTCAAACTGCCAAGCACACTGAAGATGTTTGTCATACATTGCATATTGTTATTGTTAATAATGAAATGATATTGGTTTTATACAACAGCTCAACAAACAAGTTTATATTGAGCGAGTTACATTTTAGACACAATGTGGTGTGTGTTCTTATCCATAAATGAAACGAGTTCGAAAGGAACCCGGAGCAGAACAGTGATGCTAAGTCGTAAGTCAACATCGTTGATGGGCCAGGGGCGCCTGGTCATTTAGAGAAGAGTAGGGCATTTGACCAATTAGTGAAGAGTAGAGGCATTTGACCAATCAGTAAAGAGTAGGGGCATCTGACCAATCAGAGAAGAGTAGGGCATCTGACCAGTTTGAAAATAATAGTGGCATTTGACCAATTAGTGAAGAGTAGAGGCATTTGACCAATCAGTAAAGAGTAGGGGCATCTGACTAATCAGGGAAGAGTAGAGGCATTTGACCAATTAGTGAAGAGTAGGGCCATCTGACCAATAAGAAAAGAGTAGTGGCATTTGACTAATTTAGAGAAAAGAGTAGGGGTATCTGATCTAACCATTCAGGACAGAGTAGGGGTATCTGATCTAACCAATCGGGAAAGAGTAGGGGTATCTCATCTAACCATTCAGGAAAGAGAAGGGGCATCTGATCTAACCAATCGGGAAAGAGTAGGGTTATCTGATCTAACTGATCGGGAAAGAGTA
>CAIGQQ010026242.1:300162-310377 GCA_903798035.1 Danio albolineatus | reverse complement strand
TTAATTTAATTTAATTTAATTTAATTTAATTTAATTTAATTTAATTTCTGTTTGTTGTTTTTTGTTTGTAATGACCGATAATAACCCTGACCTTAATTTTTTTAGTGGCCCAGAGTTTGTGGGAATCCACTATACAACTCATTCTTCTGAATGAGCGTATATTTATATACAAAAAGGTTTTAAATTTAATCTGCAGAATCATGTTTATATTCATTCATTCATTCATTTTCTTTTCGGCTTAGTCCCTTTATTAATCCGGGGTCGCCACAGCGGAATGAACCGCCAACTTATCCAGCATTTGTTTTACGCAGCGGATGCCCTTCCAGCCACAACCCATCTCTGGGAAACACATCCATACATTCTCATTCACACTCATACACTACGGACAATTTAGCTTACCCAATTCACCTGTAGCGCATGTGTTTGGAAAACCGGAGCACCCGGAGGAAACCCACGCAACCACGGGGAGAACATGCAAACTCCACACAGAAATGCCATCTGGCCCAGCCGGGGATCGAACCAGCGACCTTCTTGCTGTGAGGCGAACGTGCTAACCACTAGGCCACCATGGCGCCCTCATGTTTATATACTTTTCATAATTCAGTACTTCCAGGCATTTAGCCAAAATTAATCCTTATGTAAATATTTTGCATTGAATTTTTGAATGAATGAATGAACAAATGAATAAGCAAGGTAATCTAAAGTATTTAAAGTAATATATTCATTTATTCATGCACAAAATGTAATGTAAACCCAAAAATGTCATTGAAATGTAATTGAAATTAAAGTGCATTCAGATTAGAACGCCTGTCATATGACGCATGGCATACTTAATTGATATGACTTTTATGAGAAGTTTTTTTTAAAGTAAAATAAATAAATAATTAAAACAAATTTTTTTTTTATAAAATTTAATTAAAACTTTAATAAAGATAAAATTAAAATTATATACTATTTAATTAAAATAAATGTAATAATAAAAAGTCAACTAAAAATGAAAGATTATTTAAAATACATAAACAATTAAATAAAATTAAGTTAAAATAAATTAATTAATAAAAAGTAAACTAAAAATGAAACATTATTAAAAATACATAAACAAAAATAAAATAAAAATGATATAAAATTTAATTAAAATAAATTAATTAATAAAAAGTCAACTAAAAATGAAAGATTATTAGACAAAATATAAGAAAATAAAAGAAAAAGAAAAAAATATTTGTATCATTATATAATTTTTTATTAAAATATTAAAAACATCGAAAAATTGAATTAAATTTAAATAAATATTTTTAAAAAATCTGTTTCAATGTTTGCTTTAATTCTGTAGTTTAATTCTGTAGCATTCAGTTGTTTTAAAATGCTACCAGATTATTAGAGGTTTAGGATTTGGAGCAGGATGGGAATGCGTTTTCTTGTCCTTCAGCTCAGTCATAAAAACAATGCAGTAATCAAATGCTCTCAGTTCAGTGGAAACTTCCCTCATAATGAGCCGTTTTTTACATGCTCTCGTGCAGCCGCTGCTAATTGGACTGGAGATTTGCATAGCGATTAATGAGAGTTGGCGATTGTCGTCATATGCATGAGATCTTCAGCTCAAATCATTGTCTTTTTGTTTTTTCTCCACTGATCTTCTCAAATGCGTGACGTTTTGTGCGCTTGCCATTGTTTTATTGGTGAGGTTTGAGAGCTGTTCTGCTTGTTTGGATCTTCGTAGTCAGACTGAGGATTTTGTTGGACGTATTTGGAGTCTAAATGCTTCATAGTGAGTTATGTCTGCGACGGTTTTCCAGACGCTCTGCTTTTCAGATCTACACTGTTGCAGCAGATCCATTGTCACTAAAGGCTAAAGTGACACTGATCCTTCAGAGAGAGAGAGAGAGAGAGGGAGACAGAGAGAGAAACTCTATAGATTGATGCTTATGAATGCATTGAGAAATTAAATTAAATTAAATTAAATTAAATTTAATTTAATTTAATTTAATTTAATTTAATTTAATTTAATTTAATTTAATTTAATTTAATTTAATTTAATTTAATCAAGTCAAATTCAGTTCAGTTCAAATAAAATAAAATTAAATTAAATTTAGTTTAGTTTAGATCAGTTTAGTTCAAATTACATTACATTTAAATTTAAAATAAATTAATAAAAATAAATAACACAAAAAATATATAAATAATCAAAATAAATAATTTACATTTAAAATTTAATAAAAATTAAGTTGCATTTAATTTAATTAATAAAAAATAAAAGCTAATAAAACACAAAATATATAAATAATCAAAATAACAAATGAGTAAATGAATAAAGTAAAATAAAATACAAAATAAAATTAATTTAAATAATAATTTATTTTTATTTAAATAATAATACATTTAAATAATTGTTAAGTAATTCGATTAAAAATAAATTAATTTAAAATAAAATAAAAGGTGGTAAATAAATCAAATAAAATGTACCCAGTCTTGGGTTGTGGCTGGAAGGGCATCCTCTGTGTAAAACATATGCTGGAATAGTTGGTGGTTCATTTCCCTGTGGCGACCACTGAGGAACAAGGGATTAAGCCAAAGGAAAATAAGTGAATAAATTAAAATAAAAACAAAAATAAAACGTATTAAAAAAAATTAAATAATCAAAAATAAAATCAATATATATATATACAGTATAATTCAAAAAGTACATTTGAAAAGTGAACAGAATAAATAAAGAGAAATCTCAGAAGTATTGTGTGTGCTGAATCCGGAAGCCAGAACATTCCAGTAAAGCACTAATCACAGTAAGAATGCAGTAAACTGCTGCTTCAGGCTTCAGATTTCACTCTCTACCATGAGCAGAAAGCACGCGCACACACACACACACACACACACACGCACACGCACACGCACACACACACACTCACTTACTCACTCACACAGGAGACAGTAGAGCTGCTCATGTGGGCTGTGCAGAAATATACACAAGATATGTTTACTGTGTGTGTGTGTGTGTGTGTGTGATCATGATCATGAATCCTCCCTCTGCCACTTTTCCAAATGATCAACTAGAAGTCAAGTTATTATTTGCTGCTCTTACAACTGGGATCGCTGACAAGACTTTTGTCAGGTAGTGTTTACCCAGTACTCAGATTGATTTGAGCTTTGTAACTCACTAAACTCATCTCTCTTGATCATACGCAAACTTAAATGCAGTAGATTGAAGAATTAATAAACGTATGCAAATCATCATCATCGTTTATAATTGATATTATGTGGGTGTTTGAACTGAGATCCCGACGTTCTAGTGATTACTTGTGCAGCTATACACTGAATGCATTGATGTAGGCACTAAACAGATAGTGACAGAAAACACCTTTAATAACCTAAGAAAGCCTTAGGTGCCGTCACAACTACCGTCAACATTATAGTCTACAGCAGGGCTATTCAATTTGCGGCCCACAGGCGAACCCGGCCCCCGAGGAAATTTGTTCTGGCCCTTGAACTAGTATGACCAAGACATCAGAAATAAATTTAGTTTAGTTGAAAAACGCCCGCTATTGTTATGAAGTGACGTGCGTCTGTTCAATACAGCACGAGCTGCAGTTGAAGCCTGCGCAGAGCATCTGACATAAATGTCACCTGACATTAGGCAAGGCAAGGCAAGTTTATTTATATAGCACATTTCATACACAGTTGCAATTCAAAGTGCTTTACATAAACAGGAATAAAATTGAAGTATAAGCAAATAAAAACAAATAATAAAAAACAGATAAAAACAGGGCGCCACGGTGGCCGAGTGGTTAGCACGTTCGCCTCACAGCAATAAGGTCGCTGGTTCGATCCCCGGCTGGGCCAGTTGGCATTTCTGTGTGGAGTTTGCATGTTCTCCCCGTGGTTGCGTGGGTTTCCTCCGGGTGCTCCGGTTTCCCCCACAGTCTAAAGACATGCGGTACAGGTGAATTGGGTAAGCTAAATTGTCCATAGTGTATGTGTGTGAATGAGAATGTATGGATGTGTTTCCCAGAGATGGGTTGTGGCTGGAAGGGCATCCGCTGCGTAAAACAAATGCCGGATAAGTTGGCGGTTCATTCCGCTGTGGCGACCCCGGATTAATAAAGGGACTAAGCCGAAAAGAAAATGAAATGAAAGATAAAAACAGATTGAAATGAGTTAAGACAAGTTATAAAAGAATGAAAAGAAAAGAAAGACACAGGAGTGCGATCTGTCAGACGTAACACAGTGCTCATTCAGTAAAGGCACAGCTAAACAGATGTGTTTTCAGTCTTGATGTGAATGTGCCTAATGTTGGAGCACATCTGATCATTTCTGGAAGCTGATTCCAGCAGCGAGGGGCATAATAGCAGAAAGCAGATTCACCCTTCTTTGACTGAACTCTTGAAATTTCTAGTTTATATGATCCTAATCCCGAATTAAGCGATTGCAGCTGAAAACATTTGGATATTTTTGTAGAAAAGGCATTTTATACAATGCACTGATATCGTTATTAGGAATGCAACGAAACGCCAATTTCTCATTCAACGCTTCTCACTTGCGCGTTTCTGTTGTACAGAACCAAACTGCTGCAACTAAACAAAGTTATGCCACCTGTGCGCTAGTTTGAAGTTCCGAGCTTGTACGCCGAGGCCAATACGCACGCACACTGGATTAACTATAGCAGCGGGCTGTTCACATATCAAGTCCTTTTCTAATGTAGAATACGCCAATGTGCGCGCGCAAGCGGAGCAACGCGCTTGTGCCGTTACGGACGCACACAGTAGAAAACATCTCATGCTGTAGCGGTGAGGTTACTTTCAGTGCAATGTAAACAAAAGATATGTTAGACGAATTATTATTAAAATGATTATGTATGTACACTGTCAGAAATAAAGCTACAGGAGCTGTCACTGGGGCAGTACCTTTTCAAAAGGTACAAAGAGTCGACAGTGGTACCTCAAAGGTGCACATTAGTGCCCAAATGTACCTAAAAAGGACCTTTGAAGTACCATAATAGACCCTTCGGATACAAATATGTACCTTTTGAAGCGGTACTGCCCCAGTGATAGCGTCTCTACCTTTATTTCTGAGAGTGTATGAATGCGGATGATAACTACAGTTAATCTAAATATTTAGGCCTACCTAATATAAAGCTTAAATGTACATTAGACGTGATAACCGTGAAACCATGATTATTCTTCAGACTATAATCGTACAACCAAATTCTATAATTGTTGCATCCATAATTGTTATGCAGTTCAAAACATATGAATGTGTCTGAATGTAGAAGAAGCCTTCTTAAGCAATGCACTGCTTTTGTTGTGACGTTTGAACATTTGAATGTTTGTAAAACGAAGCCACATTGTACAGTGCATTGATATTATGTAGTTTCAAAATACAACATATTAACATTTTAATATAAAAAAAAGCCAAGGTGGGTGTCTTAAGGAGCAAAAATACAGCATATGCAGTTGTGTCCTCACTCATATTGCAAGACAGACCTTTCCGGCCCTTCCTTTGGGATGCTTTTCATGAACTGGTCCCCATGACAAACTAATTGAATAGCCCTGGTCTACAGTAAAGCCAATAGGCTTTAATATATGTGATCTGAGTGATTCGGGAGGTGATCTTCCGGTCAATTAATGCATTTACTAACATGAACAAACAATATACAGCTGTTCATTGTTAGTTCATGTTAACTCACTGTGCATTAACTAATGTTAACAAGCATGGTCTTGGGTGTTAATAATACATTAGTAAATGTTCAGTTATGATTAATAAATGCTGTACAAGTGTTGCTCATGATTAGTTCATGTTAGTAAATGCATTAACTAATGAACTTTACTGTAAAGTGTTACCGATCACTCTGCAAACGTTACAAATTTTGGATTAATCCATACACTAAAACAAAAGGTTCTTCAGTGGTTCTTCAGTAGTTCTTTACAGTATTTGAGGTGCTATTTAGCACTTTTACTGTGTAAAGAACCTTTAAAGCACCATAAAGGTTCTTCAGTGGTTCTTCAGTGGTTCTTTAAGGTGGTTATGGTGCTATATAGCCTTTTTACTGTGTAAAGAACCGTTAAAGCAACATAAAGGTTTTTCAGTGGTTCTTTGGGGGGGTTTAAAGTGCTATATAGCACCACTACTACTGGTAAGCACTAGTTCTTATAGCTAATTCTCATAACTCTTATGCCGGTTTTATTTGTGGAAAGGGTAAAGTAACATTATGAGCACCTTAAAATAAAGGTGCTATATAGCACCATTTGACAAAACTACTATATAGCACCTATTTTTTTAAGTGCTGTATAGCCCCAAAAAAGGTTCCCTTCTCGTTACGACCAAAAAACCAGTTTTGGTGCTATTTAGCACCTTTTTTTTTTTAGAGTGTACAAGCAAAAAAGGTTATTAATTCAACCATGATCCGCTTCACCCCTTTGACCAAATAAACAGCGTGAGGAAGTCCAAACCTGAGCTCAGTCTAAACACAGCAGAGATCTGTATCTGCTTCTCTGATATTACGCGTAGCTGTTTAAGAAATCCGCTCCGGTCCTGCCTTATAGCAGTGTTTGGGAGATTATTATGGGTGATTTGCTTTAGGTGACTCTGCTCTCGACTTCAGCCAAGGAATTTCGATGAGTTCCTGTGGTTAAAATGGCACAAAGTGTGCAGACTCTGAACTGAAGGACGTTCAGGTTTGTGCTCTCCTATTTGTGTGTATTAAAGGGACAGTTCTACCCCGAAAAATGAACATTTGCTGTTAATTTACACTTCCTTAAGTCAAAAATTGTATTCTTGTTTTTTTAAATTCTATTATTTATTTATTTATTTATTTATTTATTTATTTATTTATTTATTTATTTATATTTTTATTATTATTATTATTAACAACAGTGATGGCGACAATATTGTTATTATTATTTTATTATTGTTATTGTTGTTATTATTAATATTATTATTATTATTATTATTATTTTTAACAACAGTGATGGTGACAATGTTTTTATTATTATTTATTTATTTATTTATTTATTTATTAACAACGGCGATGGCAACAATATTATTATTATTTATTATTATTAATTGTTGTTATTATTATTATTATTATTATTATTATTATTTATTTATTTATTTATTATTATTAACAATGGCGATGGCGACAATATTATTATTATTACTATTATTTTATTATTATTATTATAAATATTATTATTATTATTATTATTATTATTATTACTTATTTATTTATTTATTTATTAACAACGGCGATGGCGACAATATTATTATTATTATTTATTATTATTATCATTATTATTATTATTTATTATTATTATTATTAACAACGACTATGGCTACAATATTATTATTATTATTATCATTATTATTATTATTATTAACAACGGCGATGGCGACAATATTATTATTATCATTATTATTATTATTATTATCTTTATTATTAACAACAGCAATTGTGACATTATTATTATTATTATTACTATTATTATTATTAATATGAATAATAATATTATTATTATTATTATTATTATTATTATTATTATTATTATTATTATTATTATTATTAACGAAAACAATGACGATGGCAATCGAATTATTATTACTATTATTTGCAATGACATTATTATTATTATTATTATTATTATTATTATTATTATTGTTATTGTTATTATTAATAATATTATTAACAATGACGACGATAATAATATAAGAATAAGAATAAGAATAATGTTACTATTATTATTATTATTATTATTATTATTATTATTATTAACGAAAACAATGATGATGGCAATCAAATTATCATTATTACTATTATTTGCAATGACAATGATATTTATTATTATTATTATTATTATTATTATTATTGTTGTTGTTGTTATTAATATTACTATTATTATTATTATTATTATTATTATTATTATTATTATTATTATTATTCACAACAATGACAACAAAGACAATAACGTTATTGTTATTATTAACAATGACGACGATGACAATAATAATAATATATATTTGTTATATATTTGTTAAATGTTAAAATTGTTAGAAAAAAGTTTAATTAAATCATAACCAATTTTTATTTGTAGAATAGAAAAGTAATAATTGTTAGTATAATATTTTTCTGACTTTTCAGTACAAGATTCAAGCAATGCATTGTGATCTTTTCATTGTAACTGAATGAATATGACGGTCAATGCAACCCTACCCAGATCCCTACAGAAAGTGTAGGAGGTGGTTTATACTCCGCACAATCCGTCCGTTTGTTTGCTTTACTCTGACTCGGAGCATGATGAAATCAGACGCCTCGCTTTCATCCCAATCCTAAACAAGACAGTGAGATATAGAGAAAAAAACCAAGCAAAAGTCATGCCTCTGTGCAGAGAAATAAACACAGCAGCGATAAAGCCACACGCTCGCTAATTAGTGCCTCGTTTGGGGGAAAAGCCTATCAGGTGAAATCAGAAACCTCCCTCTGAGTATCCGATTAGACGCTGACCTCAGTCATGCCATAATATGTCAATATGTGGTCAGAATCGACATGCCAAGCATCACCGTGTATATTTTCAAGACCAGCGGCCAAATATACAGCATGGATTGGAAGTCGTGCCAGAGATTACTTATGAGCTGCTGAAAAAATCACGAGGTGAAGATCAAGTCCAGAATGGAGATTTTGTTGGGTTTCATGCGCTGGAGGCTTAATTCCTGGCTTAAATTTACATGGGCATTCAAATACATCACATTCAAATACATTCAATGACATAGCTATAGATGGCTATATACCAGAATATAACTTAAATCAAGGCTATTACAAAATAGGGTGAGGTAATGTTTTATTTTATTTTATTTTAGACATATTTATTAAAATATATTATTATTATAGTTTATTATAGAAATGCAACAATTAAATGACTTTATACTATTAACTTGGATTTCTGTCAGTTTTAATGTTATATTTTATTAAAATTATAACATAAATTAAGGCTGTTGCAAAATAGGTTGAGGAAAGTCATTTTATATATTTTTTAATTATATATATTATAAGATCTTATATATTATAAGATATGTTTTTTATTATTATTTATTAATTATAAGAATGTAACTAAATTAAATGACTTTATGTAAGA
This sequence comes from Danio albolineatus, assembly GCA_903798035.1. NCBI lineage: Eukaryota > Metazoa > Chordata > Actinopteri > Cypriniformes > Danionidae > Danio > Danio albolineatus. Next base: position 301,264 of record CAIGQQ010026242.1, on the reverse strand, counting down.
TTATATTTTATTATTATTATAACATAAATTAAGGCTGTTGCAATAAAGGTGCGTATTTATTTTTATTATTTTGTTATTATCATTTTTGTTTATTTATTTTTTATTTAATTTGTTTAATTTTGTCTTATTTAGTTTTTTATTTAATTTTATTACTTTGTATTTTTTTACTTGTTGTTTTACATTACTTTACTTTACTCTACTCTGCTTTACTCTAGTTTACTTACCTCTACTTTACTTTACTTTACTCTAGTTTACTGTACTCTACTTTACTTACATTTACTTTACTCTAGTTTACTTTACTCCACTTTACTCTACTTACCTCTATTTACTTTACTCTACTTTACTCTACTTACCTTTACTTTACTCTACTTTCCTCTACTTACCTCTATTTACTTTACTTTAGTTCACTTTATTCTACTTTACGTACATTTACTTTACTTTACTCTAATTTACTTTACTCTACTTTGCTTGCCTCTATTTACTTTAATACTCTAGTTTACTTTAATCTACTTAGGCTACCTTTACTCTACTTTACTCTACTTTACTTACCTTTACTTTACTCTAGTTTACTTTTCTTTTCTTTTCTTTTCTTTTCTTTTCTTTACTTTGAAAATAAAATAAACACTTATATTTAAGACATTGTTGACATTATGATGTTGCGGTGTTTGAGGTGAAGATCAAGTCCAGAATGGAAATTTGTTGAGTTTGCCATGTTATTGGGCTTTATTCTGGAGGCTTTATTTTTTTATTAGCTTAAACGCACCTACACATAAATATCAAGACATTTGTTCAGACTTTGGAAAAAGGCTTTATCTGTCTTGTTTTACAAACTCAATGTTATTTGCAATTGTTTTGCTTGAATCAGTGCATAAATGGCCCTATGTAAAAAAAAAAAATGTTAAAAAAATCTACAGTAACAGTTTTTGGATGTGCAGCCGACAAATCTGCAGCAACTGTGTGATGGTATCATCTCTGAGGAATGTTTGTTGAATCTGCGCAACAAAGGATTAAGGCATTTCTGAAGGCAAAAGTGGGTCCAACCCGGTACTAGTAAGGTGTACCTAATAAAGTGACCGGTTATTGTATATTTAACCGTAGCGCA
>CAIGQQ010026242.1:246105-258036 GCA_903798035.1 Danio albolineatus | reverse complement strand
CAGCATAGCTATCAGTCCTTTAGGGCAGAGCTATCAGTCCTTTAGGGCGGGGCTAACAGTCCTTTAGGGTGGAGCTATCAGTCATTTAGGGCGGAGCTATCAGTCATTTAGGGTGGAGCTATCAGTCCTTTAGGGCAAGGCTATCAGTTCTTTACTGCAGAGCAATCAGTCCTTTAGTGCGGGGTTATCAGTGGGTGTCTTGTTTCTGCTCTCAATTTGTTCATTTGTCAATCTTCCTTTCTTTTTGTTAGCAACTCCCATCTTCAATCTACTCAGTTCCCTAAGAACAAAATCATGCATCACCCTACTTTTTTATTTATTTATTTTTTCATTTTAGGACTGTTTTAGGTGGATGTGCATCACTATAGTGGGGGCAAAAAGGACAGTCTTAATTTCGGTTTCATGGTTGACATAAGTTTTATCGTTCCAAAGTGTACATCCTATATGTGTACAGCCTTCATGAAAATATGAATATAGAAGATATCTCATTTTTTAAATTCAATTTAGTTAAATTCAAGTTTATTTAAACAGCGCTGTTCACAATAATTATTGTTTCAGTGCAACTTTACAAAAGGTGCACATTAATGTGTTACAATTAAATACGCACTACTATTAAATAACTAATACTACTAATAACTTTAACTAGTAACTAATAGCTTTTAATAGTTAAATTTGTTATATGCATAAACAATGTTGGGGTCATTTTAGAAAAGTCATCAAACACCATAATAAATTATTATTATTATTATTTTTATTATTATTATTATTATTAGTATTATTAATAGTATTATTATTAGTATTATTATTATTATATCTTCTGCTGTTAAAATGGTCACAGAAAGTCAGCAGGAGGGTTAATATGTAGTAGAGGAGAGAGAGCTTCAAGAGTCCTCTTATTTCCACTGACGTGTGGTGGAGTGTGTGTGTGTGCGTGTGTGTGTGGAAGTATCCATGTGCGTAAGTCAGAAGGAAAGGGGGTACAACTGGGTCCAACCTGACAGCATACACATATGGAAGTGATCAATTGGCTGTTGGCTGGCATGACGTCTCCCGCACAGGAGCATTTCTGAAGTGATGGAGCTGGGGGTACACACACACACACACACACACACACACACATCCTGCATGGCTCGGGATGGTTTCTGACTCAATTATAGATGGGAATGATGTTCTGCGAGGGTGGAGGAAGCGATTGGTGTTTGCTCCCGGTAGTTCCCTGCAGGAGTGCCCACTTATGAACACAGACACTATTCTAGAGGTTATGAGGAACGTGACTGGAGAACAGCAATATAGAGAGACAACAGGAACCCAACTGTTGCTCTACTAGAGTTACAGCTGGGTTGCTTTTTTTTATTACATTTTTTATTTTTTGGGCCAGACTGAATCTGTGAACACTTTTTACTGTTTCTGCATAGAATTTTGTAAAATAAACTACTAAAAGGCCAAAATCTAAAGCATAACCGATTGAATAATACTTGTCAACTTAGGCACGTGGACATAAGTTGTTCCATTTACATCCATACGGACAATTTTTCCAGCATGCTTAGTTTGCCCAGTAGCTGCGTCAGTGGATTAAGGACACAAGCAGAGTTGACCGGGAGGACAAGGTTTGAGTCCGACGTAGCACAGTTCCAGAGAGCAGGTAAAACAAAAGCAAAACATAAACAACTTCATAAATAAGTTGAAAACTGAAAACATGGTGAAATCACACGGTCATTGGCTTTTTATTTTCTAGATATCATTTGAAAACACTATTGGTTGGGATTAGGTTGGGTTTAGTCATTCATTCAGTCAACAGCAAGCTGGCTAGGCTGTATATTGCACCTTTTGGTGGATTTACGCGAGAAGAGGGCACGTAGAAGAGGGCACGTAGAAGAGGGCATGTAGAAGAGGGCACATAGAAGAGGGCGTTTGAAGCATTGTGTGCTCTTATATTCATTCATTCATTCATTCATTTTCTTGTCGGCTTAGTCCCTTTATTAATCTGGGGTCGCCACAGCGGATTGAACAGCCAACTTATCCAGCATTTGTTTTAAGCAGCGGATGCCCTTCCAGCCGCAACCCATGTCTGGGAAACATCCATACACACTCATTCACACACATACACTATGGACAATTTAGCCTACCCAATTCACCTGTACCGCATATCTTTGGACTAAAACCGGAGCACCCGGAGGAAACCCACGCGAACACGGGGAGAACATGCAAACTCCACACAGAAATGCCAACTGACCCAGGCTAGAACCAGCGACCTTCTTGCTGTGAGGCGACAGCACCACCTACTGCGCCACCGTGTCTTATAAAAATCTTATATTTTAACCGTTTACTATTCAGGAAATTCACTTGGCTCTTAAAGGGATAGTTCACCCAAAAATGACAATTTATTACCCATAATTTTGTCTGTCAAACACAAAAGAAGATGTTTTGAAGAATGTTGAAAACCTGTAACCATTCAATCGTTCATTTTCTTGTCGGCTTAGTCCCTTTATTAATCAACTTATCCAGCATTTGCGGATGTCCTTCCAGCCGCAACCCATCTCTGGGAACCTGTAACCATTGACTTCCAAAATATTTGTTTTTCCTATGATACATTCATTCATTCATTCATTATTTTTCTTTTCAGCTTTGTCCCTTTATTAAGAGGACACGCAGGAGGAATTTGTGATCGTCAAAAAGCAAATACATCGGTCTCTGGTGGATTTGCTAAAACAAAACTGCGAGCAGACGGACCTCAGGGATATGTGTTTCGCTGTCCCATTAGTAATATAGGCAAAGTTGTGCAGCAATCTGCCTTACAATTTTAAGTTGAGTCAACTTTATCTCTTTTACAGTGCAGGTGTGTGTGTGTGTATGAGAGAGAGGTTTGTGTGGCTGTTTTTAGAATGAGATAATGTGTAAGGGCTCTGCGTAGTGCTGTAATCACACACTAGTAAATGGGAGTGCTCATGCTTGACTGAACGGGGTATACTGTCATCCGGCCTCACTATTAAGCTACAAAATCACCACATGCCATAATCATATTGCTATCATCATTATGATAGAAAAACACAGTAGGGTATTGACCTCATTTCCTCTCTAATGGTTTTCCAATTGTTTTCCGACCATCTTGCTGATTGTTCGAATAGATTATCTGTGTGTTTCAGACTCAGAGTGAAGGCGTTAGGAGCGTTGTGTGCTCTTATATTTTAACCGTTTAATATTCAGGAAATTCACTCGGCTCCTAAAGGGATAGTTCACCCAAAAATGACAATTTCAAGAGTTCACACTTAGCCGATGATTGATAATAAAGCATATTTGGCATGCTGTCCCGAGAGAGAGCCCTGAGCTCAGAATATCCTCGAGCCCGGTGCTCCCTCCCGTTTAAAGGCAGAGAGGAAAGTTTGAGCTCAGGTGAGTCTCGAGAACTCCCTCCGCTTGTGAACGTACTGAGATATATATGACTAGGTTGCCTTAGGATGCTACTTAAGAGTAGTCAATTTACTTATGTTGGATGTTTTTTGGACGGTGGGAGGAAACCGGAGAACCCAGGGGTAAACCCACACGAACACGGGGAGAACATGCAAACTCCACACAGAAAAGCCGACCGGCCCGGAAAGAGGCCGAACCAGCGGCGTTCTTGCTTTGAGGCAACAGTGCTAACCACTGGGCCACCGTGCCGCCCTATAAAAGAAGGGGAGGAGTCGGGATTCTTCAGGACGAAGATGACTGGAGTAGAAAGCTCTGGTAATTTATAGTGTGTCAGGATTCGTCTGATTGGTGCAGTATGCAGAGCTGAAGTGGTACCAGCTGTGTTGAATCATTAGCACGTGATCCTCTCGAAATTAGTTTATAAATAAACCCCACTTATTACCCATGGTTTTGTCTGTAATACACAAAAGAAGATGTTTTGAAGAATGTTGAAAACCTGTAACCATTGACTTCCATAATATTTGTCTTTCCCACTATAATTCATTCATTCATTTGTTTTCTGTTCAGCTTAGTCCCTTTATTAATATGGAGTCGCCACAGAAGAATGAACCGCCAACTTATTCATGATATGTTTTATCCAGCGGATGCTCTTCCAGCTGCAACCCATCACTGGGAAACATCCATACACACTCATTCACACTCATACACTACAGAAAATGAAACTCAAACTGTTTTGGAAATGGCAAGGGTGCCCATGCATTCATTCATTCATTCATTTTTTTTCTCTACTGCTTTTCCGGTGCCGGAGTCGGGGGGGCAGCAGTCTTAGGAGAGAGCCCCAGACTTCCCTCTCCCCACACACTTCCTCCAGCTCCTCTGGGGGTTTCCGAGGCGTTCCCAGGCCAGCCAAGAGACATAGTGCCTCCAGCTTGTCCTGGGTCTTCCCCAAGGCCTCCTCCCGGTGGGACACGACTGGAACACCTCCCTAGGTAGGCATCCAGGAGGCATCAGAAACAGATGCCCGAGCCACCTCAGCTGACTTCTCTCAATGTGGAGGAGCAGCAGCTCTACTCCGAGCTCGGGTGTCAGAGCTCCTCACCCTATCCCTAAGGGTGCGCCCTGCCACCCTGCGGAGGAAACTCATTTCGGCTGCTTGTATCTGAGATCTTGTTCTTTCGGTCATGACCTAAAGCTCATGACCATAGGTGAGAGTAGGAGCGTAGATTGACCGGTAAATCGAAAGCTTTGCGTTTCGGCTCAGCTCCTTCCTTACCACAACGGACCAATACATCGACCGCATTACTGCTGCCGCTGCACCGATCCTCCAGTCAATCTCACGCTCCAACCTTCCCTCACTCATGAACAAAACCCCAAGATACTTGAACTCCTCCACCTGGGGTAAGGACTTTCCTCCAACCTGGAGATGGCAGACCACCTATTTCCGGTGGAGCACCATGGCCTCGGACTTGGAGGTGCTGATTCTCATCCCGTCATCGTCAGGCACAGAAACTGGGTCAATCGAGTGATGACATTTGAATCGGCTGTGCGATTTCGCAGGACAGAGTTCACCAAGCTTTGCAACACTTTTGAAAAACTTGCTGCACAAGCTTGCGTTTCCAGTCTACCACATTCCTGTGTGTATTAATTAAAGTCTATGGGAAGAAATGTGCAGTGTGACCACAGCTTAACATGTTCCGAACTGCATTGTGCAGCCCTACTACGCGCATCTCACGACAGTAGCTGTTCTGCCTGAAGTGCATCTGTTGTTATGTCTCGAGTGATGATGCCGTGCTATAAAAGCCAATTATAATGGATATGAGCATAATTGAGAGGGTTTCTGCTGAGGTCATTTCCTGTCAATGCTGTGTCCCGCCTCTCTGAGGGTGGTCAGCGGGAATTTCGGGCCTCAGAAAAGACAGCATGTGGGCCTGTCTGGACTGTCTGGGGCCCTGATGGATCAGCTCCCAAAGCAGCTCCTCATTCATCACGTCAAACACACACACACATAGAGTTGAAGTCAGAATTATTCGACCTCCTGTGAATTTTTTGTTCTTTTTCAAGTATTTCCTAAACGATGTTGAACAGATTCAGGAACTTCTCACAGTATTTCCTCTAATATTTTTTCTTCTGGAGAAAGTCTGATTTGTTTTATTTCGGCTAGAATGAAGGCAGTTCGTAATTTGTTTAAAAGCATTTTAAGGTCAAAATGATTAGCTCCGTTAAGCAATTTTATTTGGATTGTCTAGAGAACAAACCACAGTTATGCAGTAACTTTGCCAAATTACCCTGATCTTAACCTAATTAGCCTAATTTAACCTTTTTAATGTCACTTTAAGCTGAATACTAGTGTACAAGTAATGCAATATACAAGTGTAAATCTTTTTAAAAGGTTTATTTCCAGAACCCTTATTTTCTCTGTTCCTCAGCGGTGGAATGATCAAACTGCATTGTAATAATAATTAGTGCATACTATTCACCATTCTGTCATATTTTAAAAATTATTTTTCATAGTATTTCCCAGGTGCTTTTTAACAGAGCATTTTTACATTTGTCTTACTTTTACAAATTTTTTAATAACACTGTTTTGTCTTTGTCATAATGACAACACATAATAGTTGACTTTTTTTTGCAAAATACTATTTAGCTTAAAGTGACATTCAAAAGCTCAACTAGGTTAATTATTAACTAGGCTAATTAATTAACATAAATAAGAAATACTGAAAAGCTTTCTGGCTCTGTTTGTAAATATCACTTTTTTAAGGGCTAAACGTTTTGTCTTCAACCAATATATTAGCATATCCACTAAATTGAATGCTTACCCAGTTTGGGATTTTTAATAAATATAAAGTATGTTTATTTTACTCCACATTCTTAATAAGTCACACTACTGTACTGTATATGAGTAAAATCCTAATGTATCGAATATGATAAAAAAAATGAAACATACAAACTTACTTTATATTTAGGTTAAGAAAAATACAATAACATACACAGTTGAAGTCAAAATGATTCACCCTCCAGTAATTTATTTATTTATTTATTTATTTATTTATTTATTTATTTATTTATTATTAATTATTAATTATTAATTATTAATTATTATTGTTATTATTATTATTATTTCCCAAATTATGTTGAACAGATTCAGGAATTTTTCACAGTATTTCCTCTAATATTTTTTCTTCTTGAGAAAGTCTTATTTGTTTTATTTCAGCTAGGATGAAAGCAGTTCTTAAATTTTTAAAAACATTGTAAGATCAATATTATTAGCCCCCTTTAGCAATTCCAGAACTCTTAATTTTCTCTGTTCCTAGGTGGTGGAATGAGCAAACTCTATTGCCCTCCTATTATTAGCACATACTATTCATCCTTCTGTCATATTCTTTTATTATTTTTTCATATAATTTCCCAAGTGCTTTTTAACAGAGCATTTTTACATTTGTTTTACATTTATTCATTTTTAAATAACCCTTTTTGTCTTTGTCATGATGACAGCACATAATGTTTGACTAGTCTTTTTTCAGCTTAAAGTGACATTTAAAGGCTCAACTAGAATATTAACTAGGCTATTTGAAGAACATAAACAAGAAATAATAAAAAAACTCCTGGCTCTGTTATTAAATATCACTTTGGAAAAAAATTAATAATAATTGAAGTTTAACTGGAGGGCTAAAAGTGTTGCAATCTAACATACTGTATGTTAGCATCTGCACTAAATTGAATGCTTACTCAGCTTGGGACTTAATAATAAATATAAAGTATGTTTATTTTGCTCCACATTCTTAATAAATCACACTACTGTACACTCTTAAAACAAACGGTTCAATATAGAACCAAAAACGGTTCTATGGAGCGCTTCATATATGGAACCCCAAAAAGGTTCTATATAGAACCATTTTAGGGGTTCATTAAATAGAACCCCAAATGGTTCTTTGAATTCAAGTTAGATGGTTCTATTTAGAACCATTTAAGGGTTCTTTTTATTTATTATTGAATTATTGTTACTTATTAATAAATAAAAAATAAAACCAATCCAGACAATTCAAATTGTTTAAATTTATTCAATTCATTATACAAAATATTTTTTTAAATATTTAAAATTGCACCTCTGCATACTTTGCATTGGACAGCAGATCTACCTTAACAGTTTATTGGCATTCAACACTGTTATTGTAATGACTTCACTTTTATAAGCTTTTTTACTGTTTGAACAAATACAGAGCTTAACTTTCACACATCTCTAAACGGAAGAGAAATATATCACAATGCAGATGGAAACAATACACAAACAATCAAAGCATCTATTAAATAACACTACAATTTCAAAAAGTGGATGGTACCTGCATGTATTGGTCATCATAACATCAATTTTTATACATAATTTAATAAGAAACATCACTAAAACATTGCAGAATGATTAGACAAAACACTGCAAACAGCCATTCCACAACCTGTAGCATGTCCATGTCTGTCAGCCTCTCTTATAAGGTAAATAGTTTTGTCCATGGGTGGCACAGTAGCTCACTGGTTAGAACTGTCACCTCACAGCAAGCAGGTCACTGGTTCGAGTCCCGACTGGGCCAGTTGTCATTTCTGTGTGGAGTTTGCAAGTTCTCCCAGTGTTCATGTGGGTTTCCTCTGGGTGCTCCGGTTGACCCCACAGTCCAAAAGCATGTGTACGGTATAGGTGAATTGGCCATAGTGAGTGAATGTGTGTAGATCTACTGTATGAGAGAGTATATGGGTTTCCAAGTGCTGGGTTGTGGCTGGAAAGGGCAGATTAGTTGGTGATTCACTCCTCTGTGGTGCCTCTGATAAATGAGGAAGTAGAAGGATAGCGAGTGAGTGTTGTCCATTGTAATACTGACACTTCAAGCCTTGGTGGAATCAGGAGAGCTGCTGAATCCTGGATGGTGTAGGACCTTTGGATTTCTGTAAAACAATATTTTAATGTTGAGTACTTTTAACCAATTAACATAAGTCATCAAATAGAATTACAGTTATAATTAATACAATTAAAGTGTGTGTGAGTGTGTGTGTGTGTGTGTGTTTGGGGCAAATAGTATGTAGTATAGTGTGTAGTTACCTTCTGCGGTTTCCTCTGCTGGTCCAATGAGACTGTCATGGAGCACTATCTTTCCGTCCCTTTTTGGGCCATTTCTTTTAAAGATGTTTCTGTGTTCTTCACCAAGTTTTCTATGCAGCATCCTAAATGCAAAAAAACATTTTGTTTACTTCATGTGTAAGTTTCCAAATGACATATTTTCAGCAATACAAGTTTCTTAAAGTCATCATGGACGCAAAACTATTTGGCACACAATGTAACAGTGTTTACTCACAAGCTGTGGCACTCCAAAAAGAAGAAACTGCTCCATTAGTTCTGCAAACCTCTCCATAATCTGTACTCTGGAAAAGGGTGTTTCATTCGGTTCTTGACTTATGAGTATCTGGTGTCGCATTCCAGGTCCATCACAATCTGAGGTAGGAAGACAGCATTTTAGAGTGTGTAAATATGAATTTATAATACAGAATTAATCTACCTTTGGCATAAAATGTATTGAACTGAACTTGCCTTGTGTTAAGTTCCTCAGAGTACAGTTCACTTCCTTTTCATCCCATTAATTTGTTTCATTTTGCAAGATGATAGATGAGCTCACCACTGAAATCCTTTCATTTTTAAATTTGTTTTGCAGACATTCCAACAAGGTATCCTGTAGGCAAATTTACACTTTCTTTTAAAACATATTTTCTTTGCAGGACTTTTTAATAAGCAATGACCTTAATATTCTCACTGTACAAACAGCAGCAATAAGTAATGGAACATTTTTGTGATAAATATATTATTTCAGTACACAACAACCAAGTCTGACATATGCATGTTATAAAATACAATATTTACCAGGTGTCCTTGTTGATGATAATTGTGTCACAATTATGGATGTAACGCATGTCCTTCTTTAAGCTGGGATCCTTCCTCTTCAAAGCTATTTGTGTCCTGCAGCCCAGGTTACAATACAATGTTAAAGTCTTTTATAATATTCATTTCATAATACTTAATACAGTTTGTTTAGAATTAAAAGCAATAATACATACCGAGCACAAGATTTACGATGCAGTTCAGTTTCCAGGCTGTTTGAAGAAAAGAAAGATATACATTAAAATATGAATTTTAAACTTATTTAGTACAATATATACATATATGTAGCCTATATTTAACAAGGTTCAACATTTCACAATACATTTAGCCTGCATGTTTGTATGTCCTTCATAAATAACACCTGATCTATTATCTATGGATTATTAAAATATGTTTTGGCTTTAAAAGGTTTCAATAATACACTTAGCAATCATCACAATAGCGCGTGCATAGACTCGGGCGGGCGGGCGCGTGCATAGACTCGGGCGGGGCACGAGCGCGACATGCTCCCTTGCGGTTTTAATGCAGACTAGCCGGCGTGTACACTACTTTACAGAGTTTAGCCCGAGTTAAACTCGGCTAAACTCACACACGAACAAGCTGGGAGTACTTGTTTGTTCAAGGTTGGAGATAAAAACTGCACGAAAGCGGAAATCGGCTCATAAGAAGTTACCATTAAAAGAGCGTGCACGCGCTTCACGCTGCCTCTCAATGCCCGCCATCGAATAACGCACCTGTTTTATTGTTATTGATATTTTAATTAATACTGACAAACAAATAAAGCGAAACTGTAACTTATTTCGAACAAAAAGCAGAGCAAAGTCAGCTTGACACAGATTTCTGAAGGGAAGGCTGTCGACAGAGACCATCAGAAACTTACAAGCACAGTATAAATCCATATTAACGTTACCCCTTATTCAGTCTGTCACCATATAAGACAAGGGAAAAGAAATATTACCCCGTAATACAAAATATTTCATTATTATAGTTTTAAAAGAGTAATAACGTACCTGAATGATGGAGCTGCAAAAGCGGAGTTCTCCTTTTCAAAAATTAACCGTCACTCTCCAGGCTCTTCACCACCTGTTCACCATCAGTCCACCAATGAATGACGTCACCAGAGGGCTTTTTCATGATTATTACTTTAAAACAATTTATTAAACCATAACAACACACTGTACAGTCTGAATAAACTGGTTATTTAATTAATTTCACAAAATAATTCGTCAAAAATGTTAAATATTAAGCATATATAAATATTAGTTATATGGTAGCCTAATGTACAAACCTGCGTGAAACAAAAATCCCATCATACATTGATTAGGTTTTTGACCATAGCAGTCATTTTATTAGGTTTTGACTCAAAAAGCTTTGTCTCTCTGTGTTATAGCTTATTATTATTTATAATCTTTACTATATAATTATGTTATAAATCCCACATTATAGAACCATTTTAATCAAAAAGGTTCTTTGCACTCAAAGGGTTCTAAATAGAACCATTTTTTGGGTAAAAGGTTCTACTGGCCAAGTATAGAACCCCGGGGTTCTATATAGAACCTCAAGGAACCTTTTTTTTTAAGAGTGTACTGTATGTGAGCCTTAAAAACCTAATGCAAACTTCCTTTAAATTCAGGTTAAGAAAAATACAATAGCATATACAGTTGAACTCAATGATTCGCCCTCCTGTCATTTATTTTTCCAAATATTTCCCAAATTATATTTAACAGAGCGAGGATTTTCTCACAGTATTTCCTCTAATATTTGTTCTTCTGGAGAAAGTCTTATTTGTTTTATTTCGGCTAGAATGAAAGCAGTTCTTAAATTTTTAAAAACATTTTAAAGTCAATATTATTAGCCCCCTTCAGCAATTCCAGAACCCTTATTTCCTCTGTTCCTCAGCGGTGGAATGATCAAACTGCATTGCCCTCCTATTATTAGCACATACTATTCACCCTTCTGTCATTGTTTTTACTCTTATTTTTCATATAATTTCCCAAGTGCTTTTTAACAGAGCATTTCTACATTTGTTTTACATTTACTAATTTTTAAGTAACACTTTTTGTCTTTGTCATGATGACAGCACATAATATTTGACTGTTTTTGTTTGTTTGTTTGTTTGTTTGTTTGTTTTTTTGCAAAATACTATTTAGCTTAAAAGGTCATTGTAAAGCTCAACTAGGTTAATTATTAACTAGGCTAATTCATGAACATAAATAAGAAATACTGAAAAGCTTTCTGGCTCTGTTTTTAAATATCACTTTGGAAAAAAAATGGAAAAATTGAAATTTAACATAAGGGCTAAACGTTTTGTCTTCAACCAAGACATTAGCATCTGCATTAAATTGAATGCTTACCCAGTTTGGGATTTTAAATAAATATAATGTATTTATGTTTATTTTATTCCACATTCTTAATAAATCGCACTACTGTACTGTATGTGAGTCCTAAAAACCTAATGTATCAAATTTGATTAAAAAAAATGCAAATTTCCTTTATATTCAGGTTAAGAAAAATACAATAACATATACAGTTGAAGTCAAAATGATTCGCCCTCCAGTAATTTATTTATTTATTTATTTATTTATTTATTTATTTATTTATTTATT